>JAFVLL020024419.1:6890-100513 GCA_021397915.2 Tor tambroides | reverse complement strand
CTCGCCGTGTTTGGAGGAGGAGGAATGCTGCCTATGACCCCAAGAACACCATCCCCACCGTCAAACATGGTGGTGGAAACATTATGCTTTGGGGGGGGGTTTCTGCTAAGGGGACAGGACAACTGCACCGCATCAAAGGGACGATGGACGGGGCCATGTACCGTCAGGGCCAGGGCATTGAAGCCAGCCAGGGCACTGAAAATGGGTCGTGGATGGGTATTCCAGCATGACAATGACCCAAAACACACGGCCAAGGCAACAAAGGAGTGGCTCAAGAAGAAGCACATTAAGGTCCTGGAGTGGCCTAGCCAGTCTCCAGACCTTAATCCCATAGAAAATCTGTGGAGGGAGCTGAAGGTTTGAGTTGCCAAATGTCAGCCTCGAAACCTTAATGACTTGGAGAGGATCTGCAAAGAGGAGTGGGACAAAATCCCTCCTGAGATGTGTGCAAACCTGGTGGCCAACTACAAGAAACGTCTGACCTCTGTGATTGCCAACAAGGGTTTTGCTACCAAGTACTAAGTCATGTTTTGTGAAGGGATCAAATACTTATGACTCATTAAAATGCAAATAAATGTATGACTTTTTTGAAATGCGTTTTTCTGGATTTTTTTGTTGTTATTCTGTCTCTCACTGTTAAAATAAACCTACCATTAAAATTATAGACTGATTATTTCTTTGTCATTGGGCAAACGTACAAAATCAGCAGGGGATCAAATAATTTTTTCCCCAATGTACAAATAAGTAGAAGAAGTATTAAGTAACAAGAAGTAACAGAGATTTAACAGGGTTAGTTTACACAAAAATGATTTTTTTTTCACCCTCATGGCATTGATAAAACCTGTTTTATTTACTTTCTTTAAAACCATTTTTGTACATACAGTAAAAGTCAATGGGGTCCAAAACATTAGTGGTCCCCACTGACTTTCATTGCACATTTTTCAAAATATCTTCTTCTGAGTTAAATGGAAGAAATAAAATCATAAAGGTTTAGAAGGACATGAGGGCAAGTAAATGATGACAATTTTCATTTTTGTGTGAACTATCCCTTTAATATAGTCAGACTCAATTAAAACGGTTCTTTTGCCACAGGGTTCTAAGAATTTACACACGAAGCCTTAAGTCTCATAAACCATAGCAGCACGTCTTTAATAATGTCAAACTAAAGGCTTTTGTGGCAGCAGAAGAGTTGTGGTTTAAGATTCAGGCTACAACGTTCCAAGATCAAATAAAGACTTTCACAGAGATCAATCACTGGATAAAGGTAGTAAATGAAGGGAGGAGATGGGATTTGGATGAAAAACATTACAGCTGAGTGTCTGCAGATCTGGCATACTGAGCGAACTGATTTGTAGGAGCAGCGATATGTGTGGCGTCAGACCTTAGCGGAGCCTCTGAGCATGGCTGTGAGCCTGACGGCAGCAGCGTCTGAGGAATGAAGGTGAAATGGAGTGCAGGAGCCAGGAGAGGAACAGAGCTTCTCTGTCAAAACAAAATACACTGTCAAATTGATGCATGTGTCAATACAACTGGATGGAAATGCAGTGGCAGTGATATTTAAAAGTTAGCTAATGAAAACAATAATGTAAATATCAGCTGCCACTTTACAGGCTGCTGCCTTTGTTCCGTTCGGAAAATTTTGTGTGTGGTGTGTGTGCGCAAGTGCTTTGACAATCTATGAATGCCAATACGGCAGAAGAAACCAGTAAAACAAAATTAGCACAACAGCATGGTCTCTTTATGGCCGTTAAATTTTCAGTTTCATTTTTTAGGAAGGCTTTTGCTTTCCTTTTGCACAGTTAACTCTATTTGTCTCTGCATTTATTTTGCAATGAGATCCAACAAATCATTTTTGAGATATAAATAAATACTTTTATCATTATTTTTCTAATTCGCTATTTAATAGGACAATAGACAGTCAAAAACTGCCCCAGAATTAGCTACAAAGCAAAATTTCATCTGCTGTCCCTATTCAGCAAGGACACATTAAATTGATCAAAAGTGAGAGTAAAGAAATGTATAACATTATAAAAGATTTACATTTCAAATAAAAGCTGTTCATTGGAACTTTCCAGAAATGTTTCTTGAGCACCAAATCAGCATATTAGAATGATTCCTGAAGTGTAATGTGACATTGAAGACTGCAATAATGATGCTGAAAATTTATTTCTAAAATAGAAAACAGCGATTTTATGTTTTATTAATATTTCACAATATTACTGTTTCAACTGTATTTTTAATTAAAACAAACGCAGCATTGAGGATCATAAGAATGAAAAAAAAAAATCTCACCAACCCCAAATGAATGGTATAATTTTAAATGGTATAATACAGTGTAGATTGTTTCTCATAACAGACACTTATCCTTTCACTTTTACATCTTTATAGTTTCAAGGCAACTTAGAAATGAGAAATACAACAAAGTGAGCAATTATTTAAGCAAATCTGCTACTAACTTAAATAACAGAGAACTCCATTAATACATCCTAAACTATGAAGAAGAAACCGTTGAATAATAAATTATCTTCTAGGCACACACAAAATTTGTGGTCCCAATGCAGTCAAAGAGGTGCAGTGTGTAAAGAAAATAGAAGAAACAGACATTCAGCCTCTCTCATACACACTTGTAACGACCTTTACAGCTCTGTGCAGAAACACAAATTTACACATGTACCAATCCATTCACATGACAAAAACTTCCACCAACACTGTCAAACAAACAAAAACACGCCAAGTCTACATTTTCAAGGGAAAGATCTGTATATGTTGGCACATAATTAGTTGTGTGAGTCTTGGTAAAGATGATGTGTATGTTTAAGTGAAAGTGAGATTCCGATAACTTGCCGGGGCACCCCGTAATGAAAGATGCATGTGAAGGCCTTCCAACAATAACGGAAAAACCAGATACTGACGTCAACTTCACACACACACTTTATTCATTCAGATACTTGGTGAATCACACATCTGCAAGAAACCCAAACACTGGGCTCATGTGTGCTGAATCCCCATCAACTCAAAAGCAGATCTAAAGCATTTGTAATAATAACACAATAACTGGATAATGCAGTTTGGCTTTCAAATGATTAATGATGACTCACTTAATTTGACCTGTGACAGGCAGTTTTCTTTTATCCTTCCTCTGACTACAGCATTTTCAGTCAGGATGACCATACACATTTTTGAGGTGAGAATTGAAAAAACTAATACCAGCAGAATAACCACTGTAATGTCCTATCAAAAACATCTCACTGCAAGCCTGGCTTGAAAGTCCCATTGTACAGAACCAGAACCAGAACCAGCTATTTGAGCTCTGACTCATTGCTGAATTAAGCCTGTAAATCTGCCCTGCACCACAGACCAGAAACAATGGACAAAAACTAAAGTCATGCGAGACAATCAAAGACTTTTAGGGTGTGTATGTGTGATTTCTTCATGCGTTGTATTTGTGTGTCTTTGTTGCATGCATCATTCCTACAGACTATCTCTAGTTACCTGCTTTTGATGTCCGTCTCCGGATTCTCATCTTTGGGAAGGATGGCCATGAGTAGTTAAACGGAGAGTCTGAGTCAGAGTCCATGTTTTTAATTTTCCTCAACTGCTCCGTTTTGTGAAACACATAACAGTAAAATCACCAAGGAGTTAGGCAGGAGTTTGAGAACACCTTTCTAAAAAATGCAGATTCCTCAGATAAGCGCTGAGGAGATGAGTCTGCGAGTGTTTGTGAGCATATCGGAGAAGGTGGGCTCAGTCTCGACACTCTATACTCCCACTTTTTTGCTGCAGGCAGAGTCAGAACTCAAACTGGACCTGGGAGAGCACGACTGAGGGATTTTCAAATGAAGGTGTCTGTAGGAATCTAAAAGGTCAGCCAAGGTTTAGGAATCATTAACCATACACGCTAATAAAACCCCCCATGAGGATGCAAAAGGACACACGGCTCCTCTTACTCTTTATAAACAAATAATACAACAAACTGCAATTTCACTGTAGAACAAATTACCATAATTATGTTTTCATAAATTCATGATGCAAAGCAACCTAATTTGTAATGCAACTTCTCACAGACAGGAATGAGTCATGTATCGCCTCAAAAACTGTAAACGGGTGGGCCAAACTGATTTGCAACACACATTCATTAATTTTAATAACAATCCCAAACCAATCCCAGAGTGGTGGCCCACAACATAATCTAGAACATGATCTAAAACTTAGAAACAGCTGTACAAATCAAAGACTCAATTCTGGGTTCATGTCAAGAATTTTCCCTCTGACATTTTGCTAGGAAATCTGTCCTGCATGTCCTCTATTTAAAACGTGACATTACTGAAAAATCAAAACTAGTCATGCTGAGCTGATAGCTAATGATAAATAAAAATATATATCAGTAATATTATTGTAACTGTATATAATAAAATATTAATTTATATTAACATAACACTGAAATTAAACTGTGATCTGCAACAAAATAACAAATTGACACCAAACCAACCTCAAATCCCATAAAGTCAATCCTAAAAAATCCAACTATATATATAAAAAAATACCCTACTTAAAATCAACAGCACAAGCCAAATCTGACACAGACTCAAATCACAAAATCAAACCCGCTAAAATGCAACAATACAAACTCAACAACACACATTACATCTAAAAAGCCAAGTCACCACCAGCCAGGAACTTTTAAAAAGCAGTATTACAGCCAGGTGTGTGTGTGTCTGAGACGAGATGGATTACTCTCTGCATGTGGTGGACATTCAGTCTCTGCTAGAGAACCGCTCAGTGTGTGTATGTATCCATCCTTCAGCGGGAACATGTGCTCCAGTAATCCAAACAGCAGACTAGTTCAGTTCACCAAAGGTCTCAAAACCCAACAAAAGTCTTTTATTTCACAGGTTAGGATTTTTTAAATGGTACCATGAGTGCGCTGCAACTCAATAATTATATATTTCTGCTGCGGCTCCTTAGAAAATCCTCCTTATGAAGACAGATCTCCTGATAGGTGAAGATGAGCAAACAAAATGTCAGATTTAGTTCCTTTTTACTTATATCCTTTTGTACGTGTTCTAATTCCTTTTTTCTATGACAGCAGAATTGTCCATTCAGTTTAAATAGAGACCTCTAAAAGATTTGCTTCCAGTCGGCCTGCTCTTTTCTGTGGACTGTGACTGTTTCAGTCTCTCATGAAATCTGGGCTCCAACCCCAGCTCTCTCCTCCCTCCAGAGTTGTTAGTGGCTAACCGTCTGTGTGTGGGAGACTGAATTTGTGTTTTAAAATGAGAAATAAGGGAATGATAGTTTAGTATAGCTCAAATGATGAGAATGGGTTGCATACTGTAAGTGAGTGTGAATTAAATAAATGTCTAAATATCGTCATCATCATTAAAAATATATATTTTTATAATCATTATCATGGGTAAGTACTACTACTTTTCAAAAGTTATGGGCAAAAAAAATAAAAAAGCAAGATATTTGCATATTTTGTGTGGTGCAATTTGTTCATTTTTAATCAAATTTTGATCAAATTTAATTTAATTTAAACCGACAATCCTCATGCATAATACTTTCCAACGTCTTCTTTCTTTAAAAACCAAAACGTAAAAAAAAATCATGAGATTACTCCCAATTAAAACAAAGCAGTCTTTTTTTCTAGGTTTAACCAAACAAAATCCAAATATTTCCAAAGACCCCAATAACCAACTAAACATAGACCTGTTTGGGAATCATTTTGCTCATGAACAAGGTAACTGGGAGAAATCGGTGAAAGCATCTGTATTAGGATGAGGAACACATTCTGTGGGATGGGCTAAATTTTAAAGCATCATCCTAAATGTCAGCTTTTGTGCAAGTTCAAAAATCTAAGCTTGTTAACATTCCTGCCTCCACTTTACAGTTGAAACTGTGAATGTGCATGTCTGTGTGAAAGGGTGGTTAGGTTAAAGGGGCCAAAGCCATTGCAAAAGAAAAGAGTTCCACCTTGAGTCCTCCTTGCTGAGTTACAAATCTCCCTATCTTCCTCCAGAAAAAAACCCTAATAAATAAATAAAATATATTTAATGAATAAATTGTAGTTTTCGAACCAAGGACAGCAGATCCTTAAGAGCAATAGCAGCGCCTGCAATCCAGAAGGCATTTTCCCCCTTGAGCTACAACAACCTGATACTATTCAATGAACACTGAACAGAAGGTCTGCACAATTTCATTTAGATGCATTTAGATGGTAAAGTTCCATTGCCAGTGCCTGCTACTATGTAATTACACTTGTAATACACTGAGAGTAGGTTTAAAAACACAAGATGTCTGTTTTGAATGAACACGATTCTGCTCTAACCTCAAAGAATCCTTTTAAATTAAAGTGAAAAACGGATGCAACTGCACTGAAGTAAATTAAGTTAACTTCGGCCCAATAAGAAAATTCATGATTTTTCCATATTCAATAAGCCCCTCTCATACATGCAACACAAAGCAACAGCAGTCAACATCAAAATTCCTTGTTGATGTTTACATATAAGAACTTCATAGGCAGCGGCGGGTAACGAAGTATATTTACTCCATTACATTTACTTGAGTAAATGTTTTTGAGTCAAGAGGAGATTTAAAGGTGGGTACTTTTATTTTAACTTTATTATAAAACTGTACTTTTACTTCGCTACACTGGATGATGTTCCTCTCTTTACTTAATTTTAATGCAATACATGTTAAGAAACGTAGTTCATTTTAAGTGCACTGTCTCTTTTTTCTGGGGCATGCCCTATTCGCCAGAGTATGTGAGCAGAGCGGTATGATTCTGAATGGAGGGAGGAGCAGGAATTTTTAAAAGTTGGAGCGTCGTGGTTTTCACTCGCTCCAAGAGCGCTCCACCACCGCTCCATCACGAGTACAATTCATGCCAACGGCCCGTAATATAACTGCATATTTAGCAAGAATTCACATGTTAAACATATTTAGCTAGCTTGATAGAGAAGGATCACTCAAATCAGAAAGAATGTGAAGGCTATGATGACGGCAATGGACATGAGCGGGAAGTTGTATTTCTCAAGGAATTTGTTTGTTCCTTCTAGATACTGAATATTTTCAGGTGAAAGCATGATTTAAACAGGTACAACACTTATTCACACGCAATCCCTCTCTCAATAATGCATCAAACAAATGTAATCTTACAGTGCTACTTCATCTGTAGCCTATGCATTTTCGAATGAGCAGAAATCTGTAAGAAATGCAGCAATCCGTAGGTGAAATAACTGACGAAAACGTACTGTTATTTTCATAACAAACTAAATTTGCACTGCAAAAAGCAGCAATTATACCTTTTAATGCTGACAATGTTATTAGCTTGTCATGTGGTAGGAAAAAAAGTTTGCAAACTAGTGTTCCAATAAGCCACTTTCAAACGCTCCAGTTATTTTATTTTCTTCTTTTAATATACGTTATGAACAGAGCGATGTTTCTGATATCAGTGAGCGCGGAGTGGAGCGGAGGTGGGAAATGGTGAACCCGGAGCGGAGTGATTATTAAATGCTTGGAGCGCGGAGGGGAAATTGTTGCCGCTCCACTCTGATCATATACTCTGCTATTCGCGAATAAATCTCTTTAGAGACGATTCTGTTCAAGGCCTTGATCGACAAAAATTATTTCTATAATTACTTGTACTTTAGTACAGTTTTTAGATACTCTGCCCACCTCTGTTCATAGGCCATTAAAAATTCCTCTCCAGTCCAAACACAATGTCTACTGAAACAAAGCAAAAATGGCTTGTACCGTACATCAGAATTCCAACATGACCTTTCCATACTCAATTTCATAATCTCAATTCCAGCATCTTAAATGGTCTTTTTAAAACGTAGTGAGCTTCTTAAAGATATATTAAGCAACTTAATTATGCTGCCTGCTACAATCACTTCTTTTGCATTAGTCAGCATTTTAATGAACCATAATGCACTGCAACAAGCTCAATGAAAAGATTTCAAGAAGGCACTACAAAGAAATGTTGATTATTAAAAAAAAAAAAAAAAACATTAAAATTAGTTATTTTACCCAATATATTTGTGTATGCTATATATTTTTTTTCCTTATTGGAGTGTCATGTTGTTAGCTTAGCAACATGCTACTTTCAAACTCCACTGACTACCATTACAACTACACTACTGTTCAAAAGTTCAGGGTTGGTAAGATTTTTACTCTTTTTGAGAGAAGGCTGCATTTGTTTGTTCAAAAATACAGTAAAACAGAAATATTGTGACATTTTTATTACAAATAACTGATCTTTTTTAATATATTTTAAATATATATTTTTTTTATTCCTGTGATGGCAGAGCTGAATTTTCGGCATTATTACTCCAGTCTTCAAGTGTCACATGATCCTTCAGAAATCATTCTAATATGCTGATTTGCTGTTCAAATATTTCTTATTATCAATGTTTAAAACAGTTGTGGTGCTTAATATGTTTGTGGAAAACAAAATTATTCCCTGGACGTATGCATGCGAACCTGAGTTAAATGCGTTTAGATCTTCATCCTCTTCATCCAGACAGAGAACAAGCTGTTCTTCAAAGACCTGACAAACAAGACAAGAAAAACACACTCACACACCACAATTCAGTCATTTTCAAGAACGAAAACAGACCAAAATAAGAACACGGGCATGAACATCTGTCCATTAGCAAACAGAAAAACACTACAAGAGCACATATGGCAGGTCTAAAGGAGACTAAGTGATCCATTATTGTGTTTCTGATTCCAGGAATTGACTGAGACACACTCACACACAAAAATAACTCCACTCACACTATCCACCAGGGCTTCATCCTCGATTCTCAGTTGGGTGTTCAGATCTAAGGGGCAGAAACAGCAAGTAACACAAAAATTGATTTCCACTAGTACACAATTGCCAACCTGAGCATAAACAAGTCTTTCTGCTGGAAAATCGAGACACCTATCATGGTGAGCCGTGACAGGAAGTGTCTGCACATTAAGTTCACAGGGTCAGAGAGGCTAAACCTGCTGAGGCTCCTGCTGTCAACACAACGAACTGGCAATCTCCCTGTGTTTCTTAATGGCATTTACATCACGCCGTTTTTTTTCTAGATCTGTCGAACTGTAAGCAGATTATTTCTCTCATTTTGTACTCTCTTACCCCTCCCAAACATATAGTGTCTCTGTCGCTCAGCCCACCCAGGAGGAATGTGTCTCCTCATACTGGACATGTTTGGGAAACCAGCCGGAGGTCCCTCACAAAGAGTGCTCTGTGTATGTGTGTGTATTAGTGTATGTGTACTCCTCATCCCACATTCTACCACAATGTCCTCCTGACTGAGCCAAATTCACCCAATGTACTCTAACAACCCTGCCAGATCTAACTCACAGTGACAGACAGAGAGAGAGAGAGAGAGAGAGAGAGAGAGCGAGAGAGAGAGTCGGGTGTGGGGAGAGCTGGGGTCAAGAAGAGGGAAAGGAACAAGAGACAAACAGAAAAAGAGAAAGTGGAATAACAGAAGAAGGATTGAGGTTAAGTGAGAGCCAGAAGAGAAGAAAATCTATCACATCAGCAGGATGAAATGTGATAAGACCTTGGCGATAGCAAAATATAGAAACTAGTCATAAAATAAACCCAAGACAGGAGGACTAAAATAAAGTGAAAAATAATCATATGAACATTATGGCCAGAACTGATCTTGTGGAGGTTGAATTCTCACCACACGGCTTATATCTAATTTCCAGAAACCCACAAATATCAGTTGAAATCCCAGACTGCTGCTGAAAATTTTAGTTTAATAGTTCAGATTGAGTTTATTATTGCTAACAAGGGTAAAAAAAAACAAACAAAAAAACAAAACCTGACAGACATTTTAGTCTGTTTATTGGGGTAAAATGCATTGAATTGAGTTCTGTCTTACCTGTGTCAGATACATCAGATCTGCGTATGCTCTCTTCTGACGGCTCACTCAGTCGCCCCACCTGTAACATGTTAAACTGTCAAGTCTGATACAGAATCACATTTGCATTTGACTTCAGTGGAATAACTGTTTGGAATGTAGTGGATTTCTGATCAGCCTTTTTGGTTTGTGAATACTTCACATAATGGCTGTAATTAATCTGATCTGACTATACATTGATGCTTTCCCATGGATTTATACACATACTGTATGTTATGGAAATCCCAAACACAAGGTCAACAAAGCATTTTAAAAATAATCTTATTTTAAATGGACATATACAACATCCAAAAGTTTGGCGTCAGAAAGATTTTTTAAAGAAATTAATACTTTTATTCAGCAAGGATGCAATAGATCAAAAGTGACAGAAATAAATTACATTTTAAAATACATTAAAATTTTTCACAATATTATTTTTTTTACTGTATTTTTGATCAAATAAATGCAGTCTTGATGAGCATAAGAGACTTCTTTCAAAAGCATATAAAGCCAATCCCAAATCTTTAAATGGTACTGCACATTTATGTATTAAACTATGTAAAATTACTTATAAAAACAGTTTGGAGAACCATCACAGGTACATGATTTACAGCACTTGTAATCTTTCTAGTGATCTTGTTCTGTCTGCCAACAGTTGTTATATGAGAAATACCAGTCTGCTGCTCAAAGCAATACCTGTAAATGATACTGTAAACTGCAATAAAAGTTTCCAAAGTTATGACTTTAGTCATTTATAGACTCATAAAACTCACGTTTCACACATCATTCTCCTGTCACCTGCTCTTAGGGGTTTATGATGAAAACCGAAGAGAGGGGTGGACAGCTGAGAGGTGTATTTCAAATTAGGGATTATATCACCTGGAGTGTTAAAATACATTCTCTTCCCTAACATATGGTAAGCACATAAAATATTTAATCCAAAATAAAATGAATATCAGCCATATATTTACAGAGAATACACAAATAATTTTGAATTCTTTTGAATAACTGTCAATAGAGAGATGATTTTGGGGTCCAGATGATATAGTTACAGCATTTACCAGCAGAGGCTAACAAGTCTATGCTAACCAGCTGAACCTTGAACCTTTGATCTGAATCACCAACAAATTTGAGGAGTGTTTGAAATTTGTATTCGAAAGCTGTCTAAAAACAGTCATCAGTTTTTCAATTATGTTCTGTAATGGCATAGAAATGATAGAGTTTACTTTTAACTGGTAAATTTTTATAAGAGCAAAAGCATAAAATAATCAGAAAAGCTTATTGTTAAGCTCAGTTAAAAATCTTTTTTCTGTTCCTTATACACTGCCTTTTAGACAGAGATTAAACAAAGTCCAAGATTTTCAGAGAGTCACTAACAGTGAAAATCAAAGTTTTGAAACCAGACTGTTTAGGTTCATCTTAGTAGTTATTTTCTTCTGTCTTTGTTGCTATAAATAACCTCTACATAAAAATAGTAATTTGATCCTCTCTGTTGTGTTTGTTGTCTGTCTTTTCTCAGTCCTTCCTTTTGTAAACTATAACCATGAGATCTACACATTCTTTCAATAGCTCTACAATAGACAGGAAACAAAGAAAAAGTTTCCTTGAAATTTGTGTTCAATGCAGACTCACCCTTGCAAGTGCATCTGGCTCTCTGCTCTTCTCTCTGTATAGCTGGATACTGTGCTGTGGATCTATATGTGTGCTGTTTTTCACAGTCAGACAAATAGATTTGGTGACAGGGCAGATACGAAGCTGGTGAGAGTCGTCAGTCCGTATCTGACACATCCACACTGGCCTCCACGCACTGCAACTCGAGGGACTGATCATAACACAGTCATAAGACACATGAAACTCAGCCCCTACTGTACACTGGATCAATGACTGAGGTGACACATCAGTGATTAATGGATATTTTTCACATGTAATCTAATTATAATGTATTGTGTCAGGCCTGATGGAGTGACTCACTCTGTTACAGCGCTGATGAGCGTCGGGTCTCCGTGCTTCTGAGCCAGTGTGAGAGGACTATGGCCTTCCTTGTCGACTATGGGAACCATCCTCTGACCTTCAGACTCCAGGAGGAGGAAGTGACTGAGGTGGGGGAACCCCATATGTATGGCCACATGTAGAGGCGTTTCCATGGAAAGGAGATCTAAAAGAGACAGAGAACGAGAAATAATTAGACTTGGGAAACTTTTTCCTAGTATATTTTTTATATTTATAAAAGAGTTTATTTTTCTGTTTATTTCATTTAACTGACAAATACAATAAAAAAACTCTCCCTTTCCTATTTTGGGAAAAATAAGCTATTTATGAGGTGTACAAGCATAAAAGTAGTGTGGGTAGGAGTGGGCGATATGACCAAAATCTAATGTCACGATATAATTAATTTTATAACGACATATAACAATATAGTTATTTTTGCTTTAAATAAGGTCTTTATGATGTCAACATTTTTGATACCATAGAAAGTTCATAATTCTTGTCACCAGTGTCAATATCACAAAAAAACTTATACTAGCCTAAATTAAAAAACAAACAAACTCAAGCTCACTGAAGGAAACAGTAAGTGATTAAATAAGAATAAACTAATTACAAGCAATAGAAAAAAAAATACAGTAGAACAAATAAATAAGACATGCTACATACATTGTATAAAGTAATAAAATGTATAAAACACTGCATATTCTTCACTGTGTAAATATATTTCTTCTTATTAAAGTTACAAAAGTGAGAGATTTTCTCTCTTTTTGTTTTTGTTTTTGTTTGATTAACATAATGAACGACAGACAGCAGGAATATTAGACTGCTGTCACTTTAAGAGCTGCCCGGATCCAATATACTGTTACACGTTTTCTTTCTTGGTTAATAGTGTCTAGCGGTATATCGCCCACCCCTATGTGTAGTGTAGGCATGATATTGTAATTTGAAGAGAGTGTGTATCATGCTTTTCAGTGATACATGGCAAAGTTCTCTTTAATTCCACCCCCATATTTAGTCTAGTATTGCATATATATTTTCTTTTTCTGAAATCGTTAATCTTTTAATAAATATTGCCCTCATTGATGAATATAAAGTATATTAATCCACACACAAATTTCTATTACTTTTAATACATTTTAATTAGTTCTAAAAGAAAGCCTTTTGCATGCTCCCATAGCGAGATTCTGTCATATAATAATAATAATAATAATAAAATCTCCAAAATTATAAGAAATCAGGAGCCCATCTGGCATACTAGTGTAAAAGTTCTAAAATACACACAAGATGTTGTTTTGTTATTTGCATGCGAGCCCATCTGTGCTTTGTGCTCTGTGCAAACAAGCAGCAGTCTGATAACAGGTATAATGCGGTCTAAAAAAAATAATACACTTGTGGACATCCACACTGATGGCTTAGAGTTCAAACAGACAGCTAATCTCTGTGTGGTACACATGTGGTCATAAACATGCGGTAGGGTGACAAACACCTATGTCAAGCACTTTGCACATGGTCTCTATAAGGTGTATAATGAAGGGGTGTCAAAGACAAGGCCCAATGGTTGAATATGGTCCATGGAGAAGTCCAGTCAGACTTTTGGATGATTTGAGGGGGGAAAAAAAAAAAAAAAAAAAAAATCGAATTCACTCCGGCCTTTAAACTACAATGAATGTGGCACCCTTTCTGTTTTCCTCTTTATTGTTTTAGTGTTTCCCATAAGTGTGCGTGGGCCACAGATATTTAATGTGTAGAACTGAGTCAAAACCTGCTCATCAGGTTATCGCAATACTCAGCAAACGCAAATTCAAAATGATTTCCATTGAGTAGACTCATCATAAACAATCAGTTCATCTTCACATGAATGAAATACGGGAGGTTCAGGATATAACGATTCAAGTGGATAAAGCCTTGAATAGGTATGGGCTTATTTTCTTTGTCCTGGTTCAGTGGAACTGAGGACAAGTTACTGGGTGTTGACAGACAAACTAAAGAGGGGACTCTAAACCAGACTGGTTGGTTTGTAAAAAACAGCACGTACGCACGCGCACACACACACACACACACACACCTTAATTGATTGAACAGATGTCTACGACTCTTTGCGCATGTTGATAGTGGTAGTCGAACTGCTGTTTTGATTTAAAAGAGAAGTGTCAGCGAAGTGAGGCAACATTTCCATAGCCAAATCACACTGCTCTCAGTTTTCTGCAAGCACGTCACTTATATATTTTGCAAGAAGCTGCAGAAACCGAACCAGTTATTTGTTTGAGAGATAAAGGATTGCTGTTGCTTGATTTTTGTTGGTGAAATTTCTAAAGTGCAGCATGCTAAAGCTGTTTTTCTCAGCAAATTGCCAACAACAACAGTTGTCAGTTGAATGCAATTTAAAGGATTAGATAAACACATTCATATCCAATAAGTAAATGTCCTGGTTGTTTTGATACACTTCAAACAAGCAGTATACTTGTGAGATAAATTGCTGTTACTTTCCCTGAGACTAACAAGAATGTTGCTAAAGAGTGCTGTCATTAATTAAAGCTGACACGGCATTCTTCAGACAAAGCAATGAAATGAACGCTAATTCAGCTGTGCAATTTACCGCAAACAATCGCTAGTGTTATGTAAGGGGCCCCGTGTGCACTAGAGACATTCTTTAAATCTCTCTCCATTCTCACTGTACAAGAAATTAGTTAATGATCCATGATGGAATGGGCACTGTATCCATTCTCACTTAGACAGAACTACAGACCATAACAACTACTACACTGCACTGTATTTCACACACACACACACACACACACACACACACACATCTACTGTCCATATTAACATATTGCTATATTCAAGAGAAGAACCTATATAGCATTTTCATTCCAGAATATTCTGCATTGAACATTTTTATTTTATCATATTTATTTTGTGTAAGATTTTCTAATTCTGAAGATTTCCTAATTCTACTGTAATTAAATGAAGCCAAACATAAGAAAAAAAAGTAAATATACACAAATACATTTCACTGCAATATTTCAATATATAATTCAAACTGAACACACCTATTTAAACACTTTTAAAGAAACAAAAATCATGTATGTGAGAAAAAATAATCCATGAACAATATTCTAGGAGTTAAACGGCTACACTGAAACTTTGCTCTGGCAAACAAGACTAGTCAAATTATTGTGCACTATTTTAGTCTATATAACTGTTTGTTTATATTGGCTGTCTGTCACATGAGAAGCATGTTCCTAACACTCATCCTGATAACCTGCTCTGACGCAACAGTGTTTCCTCAAATTGGAAATCCCCAACGCACAAAAAAAACTAAGATGTGGATAAAAATCCTAAACGTTTTCTTTTTGTGTCAAACATTCACACACACACACACACACACACACACACACAATATTATATTATATACATATACACACACACACACACACACACATATATATATAAAAAATGCACAGATTCATTGGCCCAGGACCTTAAAACCATTCACTTTAATGAGTCTAGCTTCCAAGTGAACACAAAACACTATTACTTAGAGTTACTCAGTTGTAACTAAAGTGCTGTTGAATTTAATACTGTGTTCCACTAACGAGCCATAACAAACATGGTGCAGAGCTCCATACATCTAAAGCTGTCCGAAACAAAAGTTAGTTATACACCTAGATGGATAATGCAATCAGAATGTAATTCATACAGTCCATTCAAGCAGTATCTTAAATGGCAATGGCACATCTGTAAAGATCACAAGAGGCTCTAAACGTTTCAGAAAGGTGATCTGTGTTTCCAAAATATTAATCACATGAACATAATGGCAGTCTGGGTTATGGTGCTTTGAAGTGCACTTTTTTTCTGAGAACTAATTTGTTTGAAGACTTTGCCCAATCTATTTGTACATAACTTTCAGAATCTAGTGTAGTAGACAGGAATGAAATAAAGGTTCGCAGTAACGACAAAGTGAAACTGACTGACCTTGCTTCTCCTGTCCAGCTTGGCTGTCCCATCCCAGAAAGTGCAAGTTAGCCAGGGCCCGTGTGATTTTTTCATCAACCGCACTGTGTTGTCCCACTGTGCATCTGTGCTCTGGATTAAACTCTGATGTTCCTGAGGCTTCTCTCTGGCTGAAATTCCCCTGTTCACAAATACTGAGCCCCTGTTCTGCTAGGCTTTCCAATCTAAATAATTCCTTTGGATCACACACCCCATCTGTCCCATGCTGGCCAGTCTGGTCTAAATGGTTAGTCTCCGATGAAAACATTTTCTCTGGGCAGAATTTCCTTAGGATATCCTGATAGCTGCTGGATGTCAAGTTCATGAGCTGCTCCGCCACCTCTTGTGCCTCATCCCGTATGTACTCCAGAGAGAGCTGTCCTGAATTGCAGAGGAGACTGATGGGACTCCTGCTGTCCCTCGAACAGCAGTAGACCTCCACAGATACTTTCTCTGGAACATCGTGGCCTTGATGGAGAAAAGGTGAGAAAGGTTCCAATACGTTAAATGATAGCTCTTCTATCTGCTCATCATGAACTATATTTTGATCATGTTTACCTTGTTGTCTAACCGCACTGCATTTGCTTTATTTTGTTTGTTTCACTCAATGTTCCCCGCCAGGTGCTCGGTCTACTTTTTTATATTTTGTCATTTGTGTTTTTGCTTAGCTTTGTTTTACAGCATCTTAAACTAAAGGCTGCTGAAGAAAGGACAAGTCCTTCAGTATGTCTGAAACACTAAAAACTAGGGTAATATTTGTACATCACAGTATTGTCTTGTGTTACTGTCTTGATTCAGGTCACATGGCAAAACACAAAAACAGGATGTTATGAACACTGGAACTTTATATTATAGGAAGAAATCAGGCACTGGCTCATTTTTGCTTTCACTGACACTTAAAACCATCAGGTAACATAAGCTCATATCTCTATTTCATTATGGTTTAGGACTGAACTGTTTCTTTCAGGTATCTGTTGCCTTCTAACTATTTGTTTCCATAGAAACACTTATTCATTACACCTCAACATATACAAACAAGCACTACTATTTTACAGCACTATACTTTTCCATGTCAATAAGAAATCCCCTTACAGCCCTGTTCACACCAAGGACAGTGAACATAAAGATAACTATAATAACTATAAAGTTTTAATAATCATTCTAATTCTATGAAAACAGGAAAGACCACAAGACAACTATAACGATAACGACACAGAGCAACAATAGCGTTGGAATCATTTTTCCAGACAGTATAGTTATCGTTATAGTTATCAATCTTGCAGGCCTTTACAAATTCAAAGAAAATCATTGCTCTGTATAAACATCTATTACACTCTGTGATTTATTCAGTGTCTCACCAGGAACAGTGAATTTAATTGAGCCTTGATCTTCAGCCCTGTGAGCTGTGGTTACATGGTGAAGGGACGAGCCCATAAGGACCACATAGTAGTCAGCTTCTTCCTGAACACTCAGCGACACCTGCAGCTTCACACAGACCTCCACCTGACCCTGAGAGAAAGACAATTACATCCACATTATGATTTGTGTTACACACAGTATGCCATAATGAATTTGTCAAAAAATTTATTTTTAAAGCCAAGACAAATCTTTGGAAATGGAGCTTATTATTTAGGCAAATAAAGTTTAATGAAATGTCAAGGCAGTGAAAATGAAAATGAAACTAAACAGAGAGAAATAATGACAGGGAAAAGATTGAGAGAGAAGAACAAGAGAGATTCTTGTTGTTTTTGTTAATATTAGCTTGTTAACGCTGTTAATATGATGTCTGGTGCTGCAGTGGTGAAGTACGCTGAAGATTGAGACCATATGAAACTTGAGTTGGGCAATCTGGACCAAACGCCAAAGTCTTTGATTTGACAGCGTTAGATGAAAAAGGAGGATATGAAATGTTCTCTATTATTTCTCCAGTCATTTTCATTTTCATTTTCATTCATCACTGAACACTGGGCTCCTCCTGTACATACTTGTTTGCATAGAAATTTGGTTACACCACCACAGCAAAGGACATAGCTAAATCATGATGTAAATTTAAAGCCAAAAACAAAAACAAACCCACCCACAAATCAGCCCAGTTCATGTGTGTGTGTGTGTGTGTGTGTGAGAGAGAGAGTGTGTGTGTGAGTGAGAGAGAGAGAGAAAAAGAGCAGTAATTCTTAATTTAAAGTGTATCTGAAGTCTACATCAAGGCTGTATGTTTATGTAAATTGGTCTTTCTGGTCTCAGATGCAGCTGTTGCAGATCAACATTACCGTCAGACTGACACTATGAGAGAAAAAATGAAAATGAACTGATTGTGCTGGTATTGAACCTGATTATACAGCAATTACTTTACTCTGAAATAAGATTCTAAAGGTAGTGTAAACAAAGTTAAAGTACCAATGAAGTTCAAATATGGTAAATTAATAAAATGTTGTTTGTTTATTTCATATAGGGAATTTTAACTGCTGATTATTAGATTGTTTAAACAAAGTAATTAGGGTGATTAATCAGAGGCTGGACTCATTATCAAAAGGGTGAAGTCATGCATCTTGATTAGTACTGTGCTCAGCTCTATTGTTTCATTAAATATCTACTATGATTAGTTGTTTTTTTTCTCCTCCAATCTAAAATGTACAACATATTTTGACTCTGATCTGATGGAAGAAAAACAGATAAATGATTTTAACATTATAGTCCTGATGTTTAACAGATCAATGGTCCGTGTAGGCCTATATTTATACATGCATTAAGTTTACAAATACTGCACATGGCTATATGAATGTACATGACAGAATCCATGTTGTAAATGCTATCAAATGAACTGTATAGTGAAGTGTTACCATCTTTATATTCATGTGCAATACTGTAATGTACCACAGAATGGTATGAACACTACAATAAACAAAGAACAAGTGTGCTAAATACATGAGAAGAAATAAAGAGCCACAAAATCTCAAACAAAATACATCCAGAAGCATGGAAAGTTATCCTAAAAGAATACAGAGCCACTGTGTATATGAACACAAGCAGACAAAAAATAACAAACCCATAAGCACAATCATTCATCATCAATGCAGGCATTCACACGCACTTACCAACACACACACAACCCCTAGACATTTACCCATAATTGCATGCACTGATTTCATTAAACAGACCCTGGATCAAAGAAACACCCCGTAAAAAAGGGAGGTGAACAGTAAATTCAGTCTCGCCGGAGGCATGTGTGTGACAAGGCACTTTTCTCTTTCTCCCTCCATTCAACATAAAGCCCTCGTTTGATTGTTTGCCTTCCTTCACCAGACGTCTCCCTCACTTCCTGTCATTTAAGAGGCCCTGCAGAAATAGCAATGAAGGGAGAGAGGAGGGATACAGAGCAGGTTTGGTGTGGGAATGAGGGAAAGGTAAGGTCTCTCCTATTTTCTCAGGCTCTGTATGCTACACATAGGGATGAATGATGAGCATGGGATTCTCTCTGCTCCTCCTCTCTTTTCTTTCTTCACTCTGTCTCTCAGTCGTGCAGATTGACAGCGTTCCTCTCTCTTCCCACACAGTCCTGCTGTCGTTTCATAGCAGTAAAACTCTCAAATTCTTAATCTAACAGATCCAGCTTTAGTTCTGCTTGCAAACATTATGGGTATTGTGGCCAAATTCTTACATCACATTATGAGTCATGTTTAAAAATGGTTTCTATTTTAATTATCATGTGGTACTTTCCATTTTTAGATAATCCAGTAAAGTAAATATTAAAAACAAGAAAGGTCATTGATTATTTTCTTGTTTTATTTGGAAACTGGACAAAACCAAAAGATAAGATTATTCATAAGAAATTAATAACTTTTATAAAGCAGCTGTTTTTCCACTCATATCAATGTAACACTTGTACGGAAGAGGATTAGGGCCAAGCAATAATAAAAAAAAAATAAAACCATCTCGAGATTAAAGTCATTAAATTTCAAGAAAAAAGTCGAGATAAAATGTTGAGATCAAAGTCATTAAATTTCGAGAATAAAGTCGTTATGTTTTGAGAAAAAAATCGTTAAATTTCAAGAAAAAAAAAAAGTCTAAATAAAATGTTGAGAATAAACTCATTAAATTACGAGAAAAAAGTCGTTAAATTGCGAGAAAAAAAGTTGAGATAAAATGTTGAGAATAAACATAAACACACTTGTGTCATGTTCATTTCATCTCGTTGGACAGCGTCATTCAGCGTCTGCAGTGGGGTGAGTTGGAGACCAACGCACTGGGGAGTAGCGTATGATACGATCAATTAGGTTCGAATCCGTCTTTTGCCAAACTCACTTTTCTTCATTTTCTCATCACATATCACTTCGGAAAATTGGAAATCAATTGCTTAACGAGTGTTAATAATAATGTATGCCGCAGCATAAATGGCTGCCCACTGCTCCGGGTGTGTGTTAACCGTGTGCTGTGTGTGTGCACTTGGATGGGTTAAATGCAGAACACAAATTCCGAGCATGGGTCACCATACTTGGCTACACGTCACATCCTTTCCTTTCATATATACAGTCGTGGTCAGAATTACTGGCACCCTCGGTAAATATGATCAAAGAAGGCTATTATTTAAAAAAAATCACAAAAATCTAACCTTTCATTGGATAATAAGAATTTAAAATGGGAGGAAATATCATTATGAAATAAATGTTTTACTCTAATACACATTGGCCACAATTAACGGCACCCTTTTATTCAATACTTTTTGAAACCTCCATTTGCCAGTGTAACAGCTCTAAATTATCTCCTATAATGCCTGATGAGGTTAGAGAACACCTGACAAGAGATCAGAGACTATTCCTTCATCCAGAATCTCTCCAGATCCTTCAGATTCCCAGCTCCATGACGGTGCTTCTTCTCTTCAGTTCACCTCACTCATTTTCTACAGGGTTCAGGTCAGAGGACTGGAATGGCCATAGCAGAAGCTTGGTTTTGTGCCCAGTGACCCATTTGTGTGTTGTTTTGGAGGTTTGTGTTTGGATTATTGTTCGGTTGTAAGATCCAAACATGGCCCATTATAAGATTTCTAACAGAGTCAGTCACTTGTTGATTTATTATCTGTTGGTATTTGATAGAATCCATGATGCCATGTATCTAAACAAGATGTCCAGGAAACTCCAGCAGAAATATGGGCCCACAACATTAAAAATGCAGCAGTATATTTCATTGTACACACAGGGTACTTTTTAATCCCTGTGTTCACCAAACCCATCTTGAGTGTTTGCTGCTAAAAAGCTCATTTTTTATTTTCATCTGACCATAGAAGCCAGTCCCATTTGAAGTTCCTGTTGTGTCTGACAACTGAATATGCTGGAGATTGTTTTTGGATGAGTGAAGAGAATTTTTCTTGAAACCCTCCCAAACAACATGTGATGATGTAGGGGCTGTTTGACAATTTTTTAAAAGGTTTTCTGACCCCGAAACTCAACCTTTCTCTACAATTCTCCAGCTGTGGTCCTTGAAGAGTCTTTGGCCACTCAAATAGACACACATGTCCTCTTCCAGGCAGATTCATAATATTTTCTATTGATTGGAAATTCTTAATTATTGCCCTGATGGTGGAAATGGGAATTTTCACTGCTCTAGCTCTTTTCTTAAAGCCACTTCACTAATTTGTGAAGCTCAATTATCTTTTGCTGCACATCAGAAATATATTCTTTGGTTTTTCTCATTGTGATGGATGATTAAGGGAATTTGGACTTAGTTTTTCCTCCTATTTATATTTCTGTGAAACAGGAAGCCATGGCTGGATAATTTCATGTTCATAATCCCCCTGGAGTGCTCAAAATTGTAAATATGAATGGGAATATACTTCAGAGATATTTTACTCATAAGAATTTCTAGGGGTACCAATAATTGTGTCCAACGTGTATTTGAGAAAAACATTTATTTCATAATGAGACTTTCCCCCATTTCAATTGTTTTAGTTCAGTTCAATGAAAGGTTAGATTTTTGTGATTTTTTTTTTTTTAAATAAAAGATCAAAAGGATTAATAATGCAGGTTTATTTTCAGAGCCTTCTTTGATCACATTTACCAAGGGTACCAAAAAATACCAAAAAATACTGATTTAGAAAATGATACTATAGTCACATCAACAATATTTACTGAACTTTGTGATTATATTTCAAATATTGTATGCAACAGATGGAACAGAGTTTAGTCTTTTTGAGGCAAGACTAAACGTTTTAAGGATGATATTTTGGGGGGGAAAAAAGCCAAAAAATACTGATTTAGAAAATGATGCTATAGTCACATCAACAATATTTACTGAACTTCGTGATTATATTTCAAATATTGTATGCAACAGATGGAACAGAGCAGTTAGCAAGGGTATATTTGGGCCTATGTTTAGTCTTGTTGTCATGCTGGCTTATAAATGAAGAAAAGAACAGAAGCTGAATTACTGCAGTGCCTTGTTGGATCAATGAAGGCATGTTATTGTCTCCAGCACCTGGTTACAGACTATTCCCTGGAAGAAAAACACCTCACTGATATACTAGTCCCTATGGACGGCATGTTTGTGTTTCCTTACCGATGACATAATCACTGCCACCTGAGAAGGGTGTGTATGGGTTCTCAAGTTCGAACAGGATTCATGTCAAAATGCATGTTTAGGTTAGCATTGCTATTCAGTAGTGGTTATGTCTTTCTACCGTCTTTTCAGATGTCTGTGCATCTCACAGTTTACATCATCTAGTCTGATACACGACATGTAAATGTAATAAAATAAAGCAAATTTTAAAGACTTAGAATAAAACCATTTTAGTCAAGGTATTCAGAAACAGGTGCAACACTAAGTGATAAAAGTCTGAGCAATTTTGTTTTAATTATTCCTTTTTCTAACCAGTAGAGTTAGTTTCAGAGCAATGTGCCAAAGCTTTAAATCCATAAACATATTAATAGTCACGTAGGTACTGGAGGTTCAGTCAATTACATGACTCATCAAGGATGGATAAAACCATTATTATACACCATAGCAAACCTACAATTAAACATGACATTTTACAGTCATCATTTTAACATTTAAAAGTCTACAACTGCAAATTATAAAATGTTTTGCTAATTTATCAACAGAATTTGCAGAACATGATCAATGTCTCAAAACTTTTAAATATTAACTGACATGAATAAACATGTTTTAGACTAACTTAATTATTTTTCATGATTAATGTGAAATCACTTCTCTGTCATGACCGTTAAACTGTTGTATGAGGGCTGAGAACTGACCTATCGGTAAGCCCCTCCCCTCAAACGCAGACTAGCCAATGGCAGTCGAATATCAGTTGCACGGGGAGCGGAACTCGGACATCTTTAGGTTTCAGAGCCATAGAGAAACAGTGGAAGATCAGAAGCTCGAATCGGTTTTATGGGGTTTATGCTTCAAAAATGGAAAAACGATTTGCCTGGGGTACTTGTAACACTGATTCCAGGTATCCTGAGAAGATGGGCAATATAATTTATTTATTACATTTCCTGAATCCAAACAAAACAGAGCATAATGTCCCTAAGTATTCAACCCCAATACAAATGAAGACAAAAACGTTCATTTTCTGGTTGTCATACACTCATTAAGTTACAATTTTCATCTGCTCAAGCGGAACGTTAATGTTATCTTGTGCTTTAGCAAGGTATCTCTGGCTTAAACTAGCTAATGTTAAAGTTAGTGAGTCCATGCTAACGTACAAACCTAAAGTGTGTTGTTGATCCAAGATGTTGTCATCTGCGATCGTGACGACCGTAATATGAGACTTCTTCCTCTTGCATTGTGATCTGTAAACCCTCGCTTCGAGTTACCCACCGTTTTTATTTTTAAATATTTTATAAATCTCTCCATGGAATATTTAATTCCCATTTGGTGGCCTTCTGTGTCCAAAACTGTGGGACAAGGTTTTCACACTGCAGCTGTCTGTAGCTGTCTCTCATTTAAAAGGCTGCGTCCTCCGGAGGTCAAATCCTCTGGAGGTTGCATCCTCTGTAGGATGCGTAACGTATACGAAGTGTCCTCAACCTAGAATTAAACGAGACGGCCTTCGTAGGAAAAGGAAACAGGAAGTATCACGTTGATTTGCCAACACATTTAGAGCATCGTTGCGCTCTCACACTACTTAAATGAAGGAAAATTATTTCTAAATTTGGAAAGTAATTTGAAAAAAAAAAAAAAAGGCTTGTTTTATTTTGCTGAATGTTTGAGGAGCTGCAGCGTAACAGACATCTGTTAGAGAAAAAAAGGAGGAGGATATTAAGAACAAAGTTTATCCATTTTTACTGAAGGCAATTTAAGTTAAGTTGAAAACACCACATCTGCGCTTGTGTGTACATCTGGCGGCACCGGCATTTTTCAAATTAACGACGGTTGTTTATGGCAACGCAAAGAATTGTGGGTTATCTGTAGCAGCGAAGGATACACCCGACGCATCCTCCGAATTCCTGTGAAAGAAGGTCGCATTCGGAGTGTCCTACTTGCTTTTCTGAAATGAGACAGTCTCGATGACGTATGCACCCTTCGAATGAGACCTCCGGAGGACGCAGCCTTCTAAATGAGACACAGCTAAGACAGTGCGCTACTCCATTTGTTTGTCTGAGGGAGCAACAGTAACTAAGGGGGGCAGGGCTTACCGATAGGTCAGTTAGGTGAATTATATTTCTGACTGACTGTTTGTGTGTTCCAGCATTTCCAGCCCGATCTCACGGCAATTCGTACATATTTTACAAGGTGGCTAATTCGTATGAATTTGTACGATTGACCCTACACCTAACCTCGCCCCTAAACCTATCCGTCTCTGCGGTTTAGACAAATCATGCAAAATCATACGAGTGAGGTCATACGAATTCATACGAATTAGCCACCTCGTAAAATACGTACGAATTTGTCGTGTGAGAGCGTTGGTATGTTAAAAATTGCAGATAGGGAAATAGTTCCTTTCCTACTCTACTATATGTTCACTAGAGACTTGTGATGGATGGCCATTCATTTTCATTAATGTTAAGCCATTAATATTCAGATAATTAAATAATACATCAAATACAGATTTAATTGACATTAACCACCCAATATGTATAGATGTAGTTGACTTTCAAAAGACAAGCCACCTGACCAAACAGCTCAAGCTGACTAGCTATGAAATATGAACACTGTGCAAGGCATAATCTTCTTAGTGAGCTGAAATAGTATTTCTTGAAATATCCTCTTTATTACAGATAATGACCTGTTGGATTTTCTTTGATCATGGTGTTCCTGTCCCAACAGAACAGGGAAGGAATGTCAAAGAATGTAATATCTTATAATATCTTTGTGGGAGTGAATATGACCTGGACTAATGGCTCCAAATGAGGGTAAAAATAGTAAAAAGGATTTTCGCTTATTTAATAATATGAAATTACATCATCTAATAAGGTAAACCCAAAGAATGCTGGAAAAATGTGTTTGATATGCTTTAAAAAGATAAATAAAGATAATTTTTTGAATAAACAAGTTTCAAAGACAAAGCATAATACCAAGTCTTAGTGGACATCACATTCAATATATTTAGTCAAATATTAAGTAATTAAAGTTTGGCACTAGCACACATAGACGACTGATAAGAGTCATTTGATCAGCTAGCAACTGCTGGATACTGATAATATCTGATTATATATGGGTCATACAAAAATAGGCAGGTTTATTTAGGTCAACATCAGCACAAAATCATTTTCCTTTAATCTGAGATGTTCTGCTCAATGCATCTGCATGTTTGACGTTAGGTAAGTGATTAACCAGAACAGAGTATCATGTGTTCATTGAGGAAATGCCTTCCATGCGATTCCAACTGATATCCAAAGCAGCACACAGAAATAGGAAGAACACAGTGCACAGGAATCTTTCCATGCTCATACTGCCACATGAGAGGATTGTCCAAATAGTCCCCTGACTCAACATGACTCACAACATTCCAACTTTCCAAAGACATCCAAGAGCGTATGCTTAATGACACAATTCCTGAAGGAGTCATGCCAGCAGCCAGCACAGTCATGACCCACATCACATAACACTCAGAATCCACCTAATGTAGAGGCTGGACATTAAGACCAGACAACCAACTGCTAGCTTAATCAGTATTTTCCAGTGCACAGACATAGTAATTTTCTTTCCACTATACCATTCAGAAGTATGGGGTCCATAAGATTTTCTTCATGTTTTTGAAAGAATTCTCTTTTCACACCTAGGCACATTTATTTGATCAAAAATACAGTAAATACTGTAAGAGTTACAATGTGAAATATTATTAAAACACTTGTTTTCTATTTGAATATAATTAAAGTGAGTTAATGCATGTGTCATGTACTTGTCAATTGGAAACACTACTATTTTTAATTGTTGTTAATAAAGTCTCTTATTTTCCCCAAGAGTGCATTTGTGCTACACATTAATATACATTAAAATACATTAAAACACTAATATTGTGAAATAGTATTATGCATTAAAATAACTGCGTAAAACTTCCTGCTTCAAATGCAATCAATAAACAATTAACTAATTAACAAAAATAAATAATTTGATTTATACCTGAGGATCTCAAAATATTTGACTTCACAGCCCCCTATTGTCCACACATTATTTGAAGGCCCCCCTCCACTCACCCAAAATATTTTAGAGCTTAGCATGACTAGAAAGATGTATATTCATGATAAAAAATAACCAAATACTAATAAATGTCTTTAATTTTTACCTGTTTTAGTTCATTTTAATGCTTGTTTTTTGTTTTATTTTAAACAATTTTAAGTCATCTTGTGACCCCCTTGGAAGTTTGTTGAGGCCCCATAGTGGGTCCCCGGCCCCTGGCTGAAAACAAATAATTTATACTGTTCTGCCAAGTCAGAAATTCTTGAGGGACTGTCAAAAATGTCACCAAAATTAATACATACACCCACAAAATTCAAGATATTGTTGCAAAAAAAGTGCTTGAGAGTGTAAGTGCTTGAGTGTATGAAATGTGGATTTTTATATTATAATATGATATAATTAAGCAATATCACAAGAGCAAGAGAACTGTTTTGAAAAAAAAAAAAGATATTGCTTTTATAAAAACATTCAGTAAACAATTTTTAACATTATTCTCAACATTATTTATACATTTTAATTGTACCAATTCAGATGCAGCTTCTGTGCCACCACTGCAGTGCAAATATGAATTCTGTTGTTAGAGATTTCATTTGATTGGTAACAGCTTCATTAACTGTCTTATTATTGTATGTAATGATTAAAAATAAGGCATTTCTCAGGCGGTAAATGTGGATCCTTTAGATGAATTTGAGCAATGCTGGTCTGGTCTTGGTCTTCACTCCGTCTCGCCGACCTGCCTTGGTCTTGTCTTGGTCTCAACCCCTCAAAGTCTTGGTCTCGGATTAGATGGTCTTGACTACAACACTACCTGACAGAGACCTGGAACAAACCAGAGGACAATGCTACACCTGCAGCACTCTCCAATAATTTC
The DNA here is from genome assembly GCA_021397915.2 of Tor tambroides. Lineage (NCBI taxonomy): Eukaryota > Metazoa > Chordata > Actinopteri > Cypriniformes > Cyprinidae > Tor > Tor tambroides. The sequence continues at coordinate 73,138 of JAFVLL020024419.1, read as the reverse complement.
AACTTTTCCCACACCCCCCGTTTGACTGGAAGAGGTACTGGTACTGGAGGTACTGGTCTGCTCATCTCTAATAATTGGAAATTTACTCCTTTACCATCTCTGGATATCAACAGTTCCTTTGAATCACATTCGGTTACTATTACCTAACCTCTTAAAATCCAGTTTATAGTTGTTTATCGACCTGCAGGACCACTAGGTAATTTCGTGGAAGAATTAGATGTGTTGCTCTCAACCTTTCCTGAGGATGGTAATCCCCTAGTTATACTTGGAGACTTCAACATCCACCTAGATAAACCTCAGGCTGCAGACTTCCACACTCTGCTTACTTCTTCTATATCAAAAGAGTGTCAACTACGGCTACTCACAAATCAGGCAACCAACTGGACCTGATTTATACACGACACTGCTCTACTGATCATGTCCTGGTTACTCCACTGCACACCTCGGATCACTTCCTACTCACTCTTAACCTCAACATGATCCCTGACACAACACATACCCCTCCACATGTCACTTTTCTACGTAACCTACACTCACTCTCACCCTCCCGGCTATCTGCTATGGTTTCATCTTCGCTTCCTCCCCCTAAACAGTTATCATATCTTGATGCTAACAGTGCTACTGATACTTTCTGCTCTACTCTGATGTCTTGTTTAAACACTTTCTGCCCCTCATCTTCCAGGCCAGCCTGTACCACCCCTTCTGCCCCTTGGCTATCAGATGTTCTCCTCGAACATCGTTCTAAGTTCAGGGCTGCTGAAAGGGTATTGCGCAAATCACAAAATCCTACTGACCTTAATTTATATCGATCACTCCTCTCTGACTTCTCTGCTAATGTCTCCACTGCTAAAAGGATATACTATCACAACAAAATTAATAATTCACCTAACTCTTGCATGCTCTTTAAAACATTTTCCTCCCTTCTTTGTCCTCCTCCTCCATCAACAGCTGACAACTTTGCTACATTCTTCATTAATAAAATTACAAACCTCACAGCACAATTCTCCATACCACAAACTGTCAAACACATCTTACCAACAAATTTACACTCATTCACATCCTTCTCTTCACTCTCTGAGGCAGAAGTCTATAAACTCAACCTTTCCAGTCATCCTACTACTTGTCCGCTTGATCCTATTCCATCTCATCTCCTTCAAGCCATTTCTCCTGCAGTTGTACCTACACTCACTCACATCGTTAACACATCCCTTCACACTGGAGTTTTTCCCTCAGCATTTAAACAGGCTCGTATAACCCCACTTCTTAAGAAACCCACTCTTAACCCAACTCTTTTAGGGAACTACAGACCGGTTTCCCTTCTACCTTTCATTGCAAAAACACTTGAACGAGTTGTGTTCAACCAAGTCTCTGCCTTTCTCACACAGAACAACCTCCTGGACAGCAACCAATCTGGCTTCAGAAGTGGACACTCAACTGAAACTGCCTTGCTCTCAGTTGTTGAAGCCCTAAGACTTGCAAGAGCGGCTTCCAAGTCTTCATTACTTATCTTGCTGGATCTGTCCGCTGCTTTTGATACGGTCAACCACCAGATCCTCCTGTCAACCCTATTGGGAAAGGGCATCTCAGGAACCGCACTCCAGTGGTTTGAGTCTTACCTCTCAAATAGGTCCTTCAAGGTATCTTGGAGAGGTGAGGTATCCAAGTCGCAACATCTAGCTACTGGGGTGCCTCACGGCTCAGTTCTTGAACCACTTCTCTTCTCTGTCTACATGGCATCACTAGGTTCTATCATTCAGAATCATGGCTTTTCATATCACTGCTATGCTGATGACACTCAGCTCTACCTCTCATTCCATCCTGATGATCTGACGATAGCTGCTCGCATCTTAGCATGTGTAACAGAAATTTCTTTCAATTTCTTTCAATTTCAATTTCAGGAATGACTAAATGTAATGTCATTTAAAATGTCGTTTATTCCTGTGATGGCAAAACTTGAATTTTTAGCATCATTACTCCAGTCTTCAGTGTAACATGATCCTCCAGAAATCCTTATATTTGGGGGTCCTCCTTGACATCAAAAAGTTTGAAAACCACAGCACTAGATATTGTATCATACTCCCAGCATTCTGTGGTTCCCTATCTGGAGTTTATTCAGTGTTATCAGGAAAAATACTTGACAGACAAACAGAGAGGCCTTTCCTCAATGCCGGTTGTTCCTGTCAAACATCAACACAGCTCTCCTCACTTCACAAAAGAAACCATACACAGAGCCAGATTTTACTATCTCTGTAATGATGTTTGGAAAACAAAACATGTCAAATATGTCTCCATATCTCTGCTGTGTGCAGCATCTTATCATTCATAGCTAGTCAAGAAGACATGTTTATATAACCTCTGTGTTTTAAAGCTGCAGTCCGTAACTTTTTTGTGTTAAAAATTTACAAAATTATCATAAGCGAGTACATCAAGAATCCATTTTCCAAACTGTGTTTTTGGCTTATCCTGAATCACTACAGTACACCTATAATAAGTTTTTATATCCAGACTATTTCAGAGTGGTACTGGTGGAACTACTGCGGAGTAGCCCAGTACCTGCGTGATTCGTCATAGACATAAACAGAGAGAAGTAGTTTCGGCTACAATGTTCATCAGCAAGACGCACACAGTTCTGTTTATTAATCGCTAGAGCGCCAAAAGTTATGGACTGCAGCTTTAACAGTCTGGACAAACTAACTCAAGAGTGTAAGCATTCAATGTACAGATCTAGGGCCAGATTTACTGACTTCTTGCACCATGCAGCACAAACCATCTTTTGGCATTAAAATAGTACTGTAAGTATTTACTAAAAACACGCAGTGAAGAATTTGCTTTTCATGCTTTTTGAAGATGAACAAAAGTCTTATGGGTTTGGAATGACATGAGGGTGAGTAAATGACTGCAGAATTCATATTTTTGAGGAACCATGGATATTAAAGATCTAGTAACATCATATAAATTCAATTAAAAGTTACTAGGGCTCTAATGTGGTGGGAAAACCATTCTCAGTTGATTTCTTAGTGACATTAAGGGCTTTGCCAGGTGATTTGAAACTTGCTCTCCTTGACTGTGACTCATTAAACATTCCTCATGGCTCTGCACACCAGGTGAGACTCGGGTCTGGCCAACAATATCCAGACACACCCTAGCACACAGGGCCATGCTAACACACACGCACGCACGCACGCACACACACACACAAACACACTGAACCCACTCATATCTACTGAAGGAGCACATACAGTACAGTCATGATGACTTCAGTTAATAACGTCCACACCCACTCACTTCATTTAAAATTTCATGGCAACAGTGATGCAACTACAGCAGTTTGTTTAACTCAACCATAAGGACTACAAAGTTTTTCTGTTTCTTCAATGTAAACTCACATCCAAGTTGATCGTGCCATGAGCCTATGGCTGGAAAATGATAAATATCTTCCAGGTTTTAGAACTATAGACTTTGACTACAACTTTCTATTCATCGAAGAACCCTTAAAAAACTATTTCCGCAAAAATATTAAGTAGCACAATGGAATTATTTTCTGAAGGATCATGTGACACTGAAGACTAGAATAAATGGCTGAACATTCAGATTTTGCCTAGACAGGAAAAAAAATTATACTTTAAAATGCCCTGTTATCTCAGTTATTTTAAATTGTAATATTTCACAATATTACTTTTTTACTGTGTTTTTGATCAAATAAATACAGACTTTAGCAAACAGAAGAGATTTCTTTCAACAAAACTTGCCATTAGAGTAATTTTTGGTGTGAAACAAATATACGCCTTTATACAGACTGACCTACTGATCAAGAATCACATCTTTGAAAGTGAAAAACCACACTAGGTACCACTCACCTAGAAACACCTAAAAGCATTTAACACACACACACACTAATTGCTTTTAGCTCCGAGTGAATGAGACTGTTTGTCTGCAGTGCCGTACTGGGAGTTGAGAGTTGACACTATGCAAGTCTGCTATAAACTCTCAACATATCCCCTTACAATAACACATTATCCCCATCACAGTCACACACACCTTCAAAAGCTTACACAACTAACAAATAGTGCCCCTCTTTCATAATGAGGTCACAGAGAAGGATTGTGCGACTCTCTCGTTCACCCCACACACTGTGATTATACAGCTGAGCCAGCAAATGATGAAGAGAGCTTCAGAATTCACAACGGCCTCCTGTCCAGGGATCAACACCTCTCAAACATCTACTCCTGTAGACCTGGGGTTGAAGATTTGGGCTAGTAATAAAAAGGTTGGAGGTTTGAAACTTGCAAGAAGTGACTCAGTTTTCTCCAGCAGAATTGGTTCTGTGAATTTGTAAAAATGTATTGGTAAAGTACTATAGAAAAAGACATGTAGATAAGAAACTGGATTATGTTTTCATGCCCCAAGTTCATGGGTTTGATTCCACGATCATGCACATATGGTTTTAACTGTATGGCCTGGATATACTGCAAGTGGGTTATAAATAGTCTGCCAAATACATACATACAAATGTCATTTAAGTAACTTCGTTAGAAATTCAGGCTGAAGGAGCTGTAAATAATTACAAAAGGTGGAAAAAGACTGTTACAGTAGTGTAATGTTTTCTTAGTAATAATCTAAGGAAGTTAATGAATGGGAAAAAAAAAAAAAATCCTAGTTAAAAAGTTGAAAGTCAGGTAAGGTGCCATTTCATCATAAATCTTAGAGACAGCATTTTCTTTTGGTCTCTGTCACAATGACTAAAAATAATAACTAGCCACAAAGGTTAAACCCCCATAAATTTTAATCAGGTAAATGTTTGTAAATTAAAGGGATAGTCCACCCAAAAATTAGTTATTCAGGTTTGAAACGACATGAGGATGAGTAAATGATCACAGAATGTTCATGTTTGGGTGAACTATCTCTTTAAGACACAACTGTACCTACTTCCAAACACACATTTTCACAAGACTAAGGTAATGAGCAACTGAAAACACAAACTGTACCACAGCATTTGTATGGCAGTTAGACTTTGTTAAACTTTCCATTCGTATTTTCTATATTATAAACTGAAAGTAAACGCAGTTATGAGAGATGCTGTCCACAAAATGCAGAAGCTTGGATGGCCAAAATAGTTCAGTTTTCTCTCAAGCATAGACATATGTACATGTAAAGCCAGAGAGAATGAAAGGACAGATCCTGAAGGAACAATGAAAAAATAGAATTTCATAAGTTAAACCAAGAGAAACAGGACATCCTAAAAAAACAGAATAAGAGAAAGAAACATGGGGGAAAAATTGAAGATTGTTCTGTCACACTCACATAAAGTGGCACCTCTCCCCTGCTGAGCTCCATTACAGCAGCAGCACCTGAAAGGAGAAAGTACACATGTATAAAACACAGCAAAGACACACACCCACAAATACACCACCTTAAACCAAACACATCTGTACAAATAACTACATATGAGCAGAACAGACCCTCACATGTGAGTGCTGCACAGTATGTGGAGACCAGTTTGCAAAACTCTGAGAGAACAAACGTCTATTCACCACAAAAACAAAACATGACTTTTTAACTGAATGCTGGCTCAGAGGGAGAAAGACAATATAGCACACAAGCAACAAAAAGCCACTAGAGAAAGAGTATTTGACTGTGCATTATGGCCAGTCATAAACAAACATGAAAAACAAGGGCATCACAATGAAACCTCACTGTCTGTTTGTCCGTCCTTTCATTTCGCTGACTCATAGAGTCACCTGACTTCTCTTTTAATTAGGCCAAATCCTCCCAGAGGGATGGGAACAAAAACCTTGCCTTTTAATTGGGACATGTTCACATGGCTGTGCGGACAACAGAGGGCTTAATCTTTTGATCCTCCAAATGTCAGAACACAGCGCCCATCAAAACGCAGCCCTCTCTCTGTCTAACTCGCTCTCGGCCTGAGCACCGCTGCCATGTTCTCTCTTGCAGTCAACAGGTGGGAGAGCTGGGTCTCATTTGGATGTGTACTATCATTTGTGAAGTTGTGCTTTCAACATGTTAAAATGTTAAAAACTTCTTAAAATAAAAGAGAGGTTTTGAAATATAAGTTATTTGTTGCTCTATACAATGAAAATCAATGTGGTCCAAAAAAAAAAAAAAACTTTTGTGGTCCACAGGAGAAAGTCACACAAGTCTGGATTGACATGAAGGTGGGTAAATGTCCCTTTAATTATAAGTTCATTAGATGAGCATTTGGAGTGCTGCAGGGATGATGTAATTTTGTAGAAGAAAGCTAAAGTTTGGCCATAAATGAACGATGGTTGCATGATTTTAAGAGCAACATCACTAAGTTTCAGACAACTCATATTTAATCTTTATTAAAGTTGACTTAGAAAGGTTTGCAAGAGTATAAATAAAGTTTAGACAACAAGGCAATAAAATAAAATAAAACACGAAACATTTGAGCACTGACTTTGGGACGATGGAACCAAAAGTTAAAAAATGCTGACTTGTTTCCAGGTTTTAAGACTTGTTCTTGGGTTTTCATACATAGATGGGTTTCTAAAGAACTACGAAATAAAAAACGCGTTTGTGGAAATGGTTCTCTAAAGGCATCAGTCTATAAAACTACTCTAGGTTTTAGCTGCAGTCTTACTTTTTAAGAGATTATTATGGAATGTGTTTGGTCAAGGCCACCATGTTATGCATTTCAGATGTCAGTTCTTTCTACATGTCTACAATTTGGACAGGTGTGAATCACAAAAAGCGTAAATATGTGCGAGACATTAAAAATAATGGTCCTGTTTGTTGTTTTCATACAAACGCTAGCGGCTGACTTTTCATGAGACGTGACGTCACCTGTAACTCAATACAGCCTACAGATCCAATAACGCATACACTCACACACAAACACACTGTGAGACAGAAACCATGAATACTGCATAGTTAGGAGTCCAATACCCCTGGTGAACATATCCCAAATATATGTTGTATATTTGTGTGTGCAAGATTGAATGCGCAAATAAGGAAAACATGAGGCCAAGAGAGAAACAGATGGTTGTCAGTTGGTTTCACCGGGAGCTCAGAGACTCATCGGCTCTGATCGACCTTTAGATACAGACTGAGCCACTGTTACATAATCCCAACCAGCCAGGCCCCAAACTCTGGGAACGAATATCTTCTCTCCATCTAACCTACCACAGTATTCCAGCAGGTGCTCTGGAGTCCAAAAATGATGGAAAAATTATATTTTATGAGTCTTTCTAGTTACTTGTATGCAGGGTTTTTTTTGTTTTTTTTTGTTATTATTGGAATGAGCAATAACACAGTATTTTCATAATCTCTCTCTCTTGCACACACCAGCAAATTCAGTTTTACCTGGAAGGCATTAACGGGGTTTGGAGTGTTATCAGGGCTTTTATGGTGTAATTGCCACACCTTGCTGTTTCAAAAACAAATAAGTATGACTTACTCTACGATACCAACTAAACTGACAGCTCTTAAAACAAACACACACACACACACACACACACAAAAGAAATAGATTTCATGAAACTATTTCTAAAAAAAGACAGGCAAACTATATGAACAAGATGGAGCAAAGAAACAGCAGAAAGACAAAACACAAACAGAGTGAGTGAACAGAGAGAGAGAGAGAGAGAGAGAGAGAGAGGTGCCCTGAGTGGAGTGACCTGTGTCTGCTTCGGTTTCTCTGGGTGAAATCAAGCTGACTTCAGCCATACGCACTCAGATTCCACCTGCAGTCTACTGACACATGCCAGATGTCCTCTGTATCACTCTATGTAACCTTTAATCCAACACGATTACAACCTTTAACAGGTCAAAATGGTAGCAACAAAAAATATGAGGTTTGCACTAAAGTCTGGTGATGGGGTGAAACATACACAAGAACTTATAAAAGTTTGGTTCCCAGCACCATTGAATGATTCAATGTAGTGCATTTTGGGTATGACTTTGAGAACAAGTTCAAAACAGTTTTGTTATCTTTAACTGAAACATTTCTTAACTGAAATAAAACTCAAATATATATAACACTTAAAAAGGTTGAAGTACTTAATTACTGATAATTAATCTGGAATTAAAATAAAGCTATAGTAATATATAAATATTACAAAAGCACATTACAAAATTACTAAAACATAAAAAAATATATAAAATATATTTAAAATAATGCTATATAAAAAAAGCATACAAATGATGCGACCATATGACGCGTCATATGGTCATATGATGCGATTTCATGTTTTCCTTTGTCTTTGGAGTGTTACAAGCTGTTTGTGCATAGATAAGATCTGTAAAGTTGCAAAGATTAAAGTCTCAAACCCAAAGAGATATTCTTATAAAAGTTAAGACTCTGCCACGCCTTCCTAAAACGCCTCATTTAAACACGCCCCCACGTCTACGTCACGGTGTGGGAAGATGAAAGGAGACGCTGTTTCATTGTGAAAGCGAAACTACTTTGTTTGGCCTTCCAAATAAGTACGCAACTAGAAATCAGTGGTTAAGTTATATTTACAACACTGTTCCAGAACAGTTCAACGCAAATATTCGAGAGTGTGCAGCACATTTTACGGAAGACTGTTTCCTGAACTTGGGAGAGAGTATACTACAATGTGAACACTATGGCTATGAAAACTATGAAGTGGGGCAATTCCAGCGTCGCAAGGACAGTCTGGTGCTTCTGACTCACAGCCTGTAAGTACGTTTCAATATTTGAAGAATTTGCTACTGACTATTCAAACGCGAGTTTTGAGCTGTGTTGAGTAGTGCTTGTTTGGCGTTTCTACGATCACAAATGCAGACATGGTGTTATGTTTAAGCGGCACGACGCGGCGCAACATGTAAAAAGACCAAATGAGTCACTGTAATCAGTAATTATGTTCTCACTGAATGCGACAAATGCCTCGTTTATAGTGGGTTTTATTGTTTTAGTCTCATTGCGCCGGGACATGGCATCACAACATGGTAAGGGGCGTAACCTTTCAGTCACACGCTTGAGGTATTCGGGCAATCACAACTCACTGGATAGCTGGCCAATCAGAGCACACCTTACTTCTCAGAATGATGAGCTTTGTAATAATCGGCGCGTTTCAGAAAGGTGGAGCATAGAGGAGCAACAATAATGTGCAGTATGTGGAAAATAATGTGTTTTTTGAAACGCAAACCAAATAAACACATTGCATTACACCAAATACACAAAATAATGTTCTTTTTTAGCAACATCATATGACCCCTTTAAATAACATAACATAAAATATCATACATAGCATCTATAATTTATATATATAACATCATACATAACAGCTATAAAATGCATTATTATTTAGTGATAATGTAATATTCCATGGTAAGTACAAGTTTGTTCCTCAAAAAAAAAAAAAAAAAAAAAAAAAACCTTGGTTTACAATAAGGCATGTACAACGGAAGTGAACTGGGCCAATAAAAGCCAATAAAATTTATCATTTTAATAATATAGCTGTAAGACATAGTGTAGCCTGTGTGTAACATGATTTTAGCACTGAAAAAAAATTTAACCTGATTTACAGCTTTTAAGAGAGTTTAAGCTTTAAAAGAATAATTAATGTAAGTGCTTTTACGAAACTGCAATATACCCCACCACATTAACAAAACGATGGATGAAATTATTCATGATAGTCAACAATAGACCACAAACATTGTTGATTGAGCTTAACTTATATTCAACTTGGAAAATTAATGTAAAACAACATTTTCTGTTAGAAAGCCTAAAATGTGACTAGACTAACATTATTCTTGTGGGATATTCGTTAGCTACCCTGTAAGCCTGTGAAGCATTCTTTTGTTGCTTCTGTTTGCTCAGTATTCAACAGAGCAAAGAAGAGAGACAAAGACTGATGAGGAGCACACTTCAAAGTGCCTTTCATGCCAAACCCTCCTATTTCTCTTTCTCTGACCTGAAAGTGAGGGCTGGGACTCTCTCAGGCCATGCCATTCATGCAGGATACAACAGGGGAAGGAGGAAGTCAAAATCACTCCTGATTACCAGGACACAATGCCTTCACCCCCTCTTCTCTCTGCGTCCTCCAGTTTGGCCTCAAGTATGTATCTAAAATTCTGTAAACATAATCATGGCTGCAACCTCAACATTGTACAATCAAGTGCTTAAAACTGTTTTGATGACAGCTCTGCTAGCTAGATTGCCACAATCATAATAAAGTTTCAATTACATGGACACAACTAACTTGAGTCTGATTAGTGAGAGGAGTAATATAGTGCTGTCAAAATGTTATACCACCATAAAAATAAAAAAAAACTGATTGTGTGTAACTGCATAGTCAGGGTAGAAAATTTATGTTAAGGATAAATTTGTACGTACTAATTCACATTCACACAAGTTAAAAAGTTAAAGATACAAGTAGGTTTGTGTTAAAGTCAATGCAGGGCTCCAAGTAAATACTGCATGCAAATCTGATGTTTTGCAGAACAACTGCCCCACACAATTTCCCATTTTTTTCTGCTGTTATGAGACACTTCTTTTTAATGTTAGCAAAATGTATGTTTAAAGAAAGAAAGGTTGAGTCTTCCAAATTGTTTTAGCTTAACCTTTCACAAACACCTTTGGACATTAAGATATATTCACATACTGGTATATTAATTTAATGTGGATATTTGTTTTACATTATCAAAAATTAATACAGACAGACAGTTGTTGAATTCCGATTTCCAAATCAGAATGTTGGCTTAATCTGGTTATGGCAATCGAGTTAAAGTATTTATATGACATCAATAATAATAATATAAATCCAGAATATTCTGTGCATGTAAACACACTCATTGTTACTGCAGTAACGTGCAATATGAATGACAATGATACTAAGTGGCCATTAAAAAACTACACTAAAACAAGTGGTGTCAATGTTAAAACCTATACTAATAAATTCGGTTACACTTTACTTGAAGGGGCGTGCATAAGACTGACATGACACCTTCATAATCATGACATGACACATGTCATGAATATGAAGGTTTTTTTATGCATGTTTATGACAACTGTCATTAAGTGTCATTCGCTAAGTTATGTAATTTTTAATGCAAAGATGACATTGCTTGAGATGTCTTTGTTATGAGGCTTAGGGGTAAGGGTAGGGGTAGGGTTAGGTCAAATAATGTCATCTTTGCATTAAAAATGACATAACTGAGCGAATGACACAATGACAGTTGTCATAAACATGCATAAAACCTCCTTCATATTCATGACATGCGTCATGTCATGATTATGAAGGTGTCATGTCAGTCTTATGCACACCCCTTCAAGTAGTGTTACCATAAATTCATTACATTTTTTCACCACTTTAAATAAAATCGAGCACAAATGACAGAAATGATTTAGATAGATTAAATTGATGTAACAAGGATATTGTTACAATACTGAAAACAGTTTTACCGTGCGCTCCAGTTCCCATAGCTGACTATAAACAATGACAGCTTTCGCTGGAGCTTCCTTTTTCCCAGCACAACAACTCCAAAACATTTATAACATTATTACTACTTCCCAGCACTTTATTGAAAGTGCGTCCGCACCTGTACAAGACATGCGACAACAGAGCCCTTACCTCACTCCATACGAGTGTAATCCCTTCAACTTCCAAATGTAACTCTTTCAAACTGCTTGTACAAAGTATCCTGACTGCCTCACGGCCAGTACATCCGTGTGCTTGACTTGCACTTGTACAATGCCGACTGGTTTGAATGGACACACAGATTGTGGATGCGCCACCGGTGCTCACTCTCTTCAACGCCGTGTGTGATCATAGCCCTGCCCCCAACGAGCACGTTAACCAATCCTACCACGGTGAAGGTTGGCCTTATGAATATTAAGTAGGCTCCTTGACTGAACACCGCAGAAAAGGTAACCAAGCAACTTCAGTATGACTGAATTAAATTCAAGAGCTAAACCTTCGTCATAGTAGGGCTTGTACGTTCAATTAGGAGAGCGAGAGAACTACAGCAGCACAGTCACGTGTTTAGGGACCATACACTGTCAGGCTGGTTTACCTAGAGGACTGGAGGCCTTGTTAATCCTTACTTGTATTCTTCATGTTTAGACTTGTTTCAAACACATATTGTAAAATTGGTGTATAGGCTCCGTATTTAGCCTAGTTATTATTTAAACATACAGTATAAAGCTGCTAATTTTTTGAAAAAGTAGAGTCCTTATAAACAGGTTTTGGCCAGTTAGATGACAAAAATTTGTACATTTTAATGTCTTTTAAATTATTATTTTCAGAACTGCAGAGGCAAAAAGGTGTCATACATAAAATATTATGTAAAAAGAGAGGCTATTAGGTTCTATTCTTTTACATGCTATTTTAGGATCAAACCTGAGTGATAGAGAGCACAGCTGAAAGTATCCTCTCTGTTTATGCCAGATATGATTCATGTTAAATAACAAAAAATCATGTTAACATGCTTGTGAAACAGGATATACAACCATATCACTATTAAATCCTAAACCATCTAACACCTACTGTGCCTGGTCGGTACAGATAAAAAGACATGTCAAGATGTGTCACTCTTAAAGTCAGAGGATCGGTTTACACAAAGTGCCCCTGGCAATTGAACAGGAAGTGGAGAGGAAGTCAATCAGTGTGCCCACCCTTCCTGTCTGTTCTCCAACAGGCTGGACCGAGTCCAAAGATCACAGACAGAATTTTATCAGAAAACCCACCAGAGTCTGTGCTTCAATCATATACAAATAGAGTGCCACCTAGTGACTGATGAGTGGCAAGCTGGTAGGAGATGTTTAATGAGAGCCTGAAAAATATTGTGCATGAATCTGCGTGAAAGTCGCGCGATTATTCTTTTGAATCCTTGGCATAATTGAGATAGTACACAGAAAGCAGAATTCTAATGGGTAATAACATTATTTTTGTGTCGTAACATGGATAAGTGAAACAGTCAAAATACATCGCGGAGCCCCCTAATGTTTATAATGAAGGACTGAATTAATTAATATTTTTGGAGGACAGTTGTTTAATTTTTTTTTTTTGCTTCTCTGTGAACCTCTGGTTGATTTCCCTGTCTAATCTAACCTGAAAAATAATTTTAAAAAGACAATAACAAGTGTGATTTAATTCTCACTCAATGCTGTGATTATTTCAAGGCAAACAAAAACACAGAAAGAAATAACAAAAAAGTAATTAATCATATAACATGTCTGCTTGATTTATTACTTTATTAATGCGCCAGTTTTTGAAACCTCCTGTTATGAACTAATTGAGAGTTTCAGTAATATGAGTTTACACTGCCATCTTCTGGACATCACTGCACACTGCATCCGTAGCACTGAATGAAGACGCGGAGACGTGATGAATTCAGAACCGCAAACTAGCATATACTTTTACTATTTTTACCATTTCTTTTTAAGGCAGAAATAGTAGAGTTGTATGCTACTATGATGTTCTGGATTAATCAATAGTTGACCTTTAGCCCCATAACAGGTCACAAAGGGGATTTAGTTTTATTACTGATGAAGCAACACAAATATGTGTGAGATTGGCTCCTGGTTTAGTTACAACATCAGGGGAACTTTTAGCCTACAGCCCTACAAATGTCCAATTCTTTCATTTATTTACTCAAACAACTTTCTTTGACAAGATTCTACTACCTTACTTTTTACTACTACAGACAAACATCCCACAAATCTTAGCCTAAGTGACTAAGCATAGATAATTGACTGTAGTGAGAAGTTAGGCAGTGACGTAAAATGTGACTTTTCAAGTGGCCACAAATGAGAAGAGCACGAACATATGAACAGTTAAGAGAATTTATGAGTAGTTTGACATATAAAATGAAAATAAGCCATGTTTTGATTGGTGATACGATTTTGGCCTCACTTGAAAATTAACAGACAACATTAATGTAACTGGACAGTCACTGCATGAGGTGGAAGGGAAGAAATCTCCCACCGAGCAAACCACCATCCTTCCTGTGGACTGGAGCTGGGCTGTGACCCAAAAAGTGCCTTTAACCCTCTGATCTCTCTCATGAGCAAATGCACAAACAACACCAACAAACAAATAAAAAACAACAGCAACAGTCCCCCAATCACAATCTTTCCGTCTGACTCCCTCACTTTATGAGGGAGGTGGGATCACGCCATGGTCCACATCCTCGCTGTGAAGAACAGCAGGGGAACCCAAAAAAGACTGGCCACAAAAGCTCCAGCACGAATTCTGAATATAGGAGAAATCCTGTTGACTGGAAGAACATGCAAGGGTGTTCAGGGTCTCACGAAATCGGCCTATATTCAACAGGCAATTCTCCCACTGCTGCCCTCTTTGGCTCCTGGTTTAGTTACAGCATCAGATCCCCAATCTCCCATCAACCTCCTGTTCTCACATCCCAGAACATACAGAGACGAATAAAGGAAGGGAGTTGACAAAAAACTGAGAAATGGACATTTTGTACGTCAGTCAGTTCCCACACAGTATCATCTGATTATTTCCGTTTGACAATATAAGACAAAATGACAGTTTACTATGGTAAAAATAAAAACAACAAAATAATACTAATACTCAGGCCAAACTGGCAAGTGCACAGTCAACATTATGTTGTATATCTGCAAAAAATAAATCAACAGGTTGAATACTGTTGTGGTGTGTATTCTTTGGATGTTGTTTATTGTAGATGTCTGAAAGTTTAAATCCAAGTTAAGTCCAAATTTGACCCAGGTATTCAAAAACATGATCTCTGGGAACACAAGAGCCTACTCATTCCGTGTAAACACAACTGCACTCTCAGTGGCCTTTCAGTCAGGCAACGATCTCTCGCTCTGAGCACAGCAGTGAACACAATTACCAAGCTACATTTCACAGCACTTCCTTAAAACTTTTCAACTACCAGACTCCATCAGAAGTCACTGAACTGGAGAACTGGACAAAGAAGAATTCTCTGGATCAGTGGAAATAGGAGATCATTTTCCACTATAACACATAATATCATATTTTAATGAAACGTATTGTTTTCCACTTTTGCTTGTAAAATGTAACACTTTCACATCACACATTTACTAATGTTATTTTTTTTTTATTTCTATTTTATTAATGTAAGTGATGTTAGATTAAATGATGTCAGAATATGATACCATTTTTGTTGTTCCAAAAAAGTTACAATTAAAATACAAATCACACACACAAAAATCACATTAAAAAAAATCTAAATTTGTTTAGGATGAGTGAACATTATTCACATTTGTGTGTTAAATTTTAATCTTTTACTTTTGTGATCATTTATTTCTGTGTAAAACTTCTGTCATCGTTATGCAACTTGCTGCGAAAACAATGCTGTCTTTTACCAATTCACAATTACATCACAAGTAGTGACTTTTTAAGTCATACTTTTTAATGTCATTTATGACTTTTTATGTTTGAATTCAACTTTATATCTCATAATTATAACCTTGTCAAAATTGTGATTTACAAAAGCATTTTTTTCGTATTTGGTGAAGATATTCTTGGCTTCCACAAGGCATATGTCATTCAAAACAAAGATTTAAAAATAATAATAAGTAACCAAAATTCAAGTTTTTCCCCACATGCTGATATATAGAATACTTTATGCATACAGGAAACAAAAGTTGACATAAAAAAAGAAATACACCAGAAACATCAAAAACTAACTGTGTCACAGTCAAGGGCTACTTATATATAAATTAGGAAATAAAAATGATGTCAGACAAACTAGTGGTATTTTACATTTTTGACCCTATTCATGAAACTTGTAACCTTAATAATGGTCTATACTATAAGCAGCTAAAAAATTGCTGCATATTTTCAAAGTATGCCCTCCATTTATATTGCCGGTGCCTATATTTAGGCTAATTTTTAAACTATTAATCTCCTCTAAGGTTCAACAAAAGTTTTCAACAAATGCTGCATTATGTGTGTTTGTGTTGGAACAGATTATAAAAGTTTATTTCATTTTTTACTTGGATTAATCAAATTCTTCAAATGACTTCTAATCCTATCCGGCATATAAAACAGAGTTTGATTATTCTGTTAAGTGCTGTAACTCAAACAATGCAAATTCACCCTTTCGTATTTGTCCAAGATCATAAATACTTAAGATTTTGTAATCTTGTGGCTCAATCAACATTATTATTTTGTTCTTGGCAATTACAGAAACAGGTCAAATTATGCTCTGGAATTCCTCTATTCAAGCTGTTATATAGACAGTATATAGCCTTGGCATTTTCATATACAGGGCAAGTGCATCTTCTTTGGAAATTTGGCGTTTCACACACGCAGTAAACAAACAATCAAGATATTCTCCATGCAACTCAGCTGAGTGTAGTTCAGCAATGAATATGAATATCATTGCTAATATCATATCTAGAATATGGTTTAGTAGGGATTGGGATGAAATTTAGTTTTGACTGAAGCAGGCCTTCCAGTGCCAGAAAAATAAATAAATAAAATAAATAAAGATTATTGGAACATAAGCTGTGTAAGTCCTAAACAAGAGCTTAAAATGCTGCCTCATCCTGCAAAGTCCTTAATCATACAGTTAAGAAATCTCCACTTTGGAGCTTTAGAGGCATGTGTGTGAATTAGTTTCACAGTCAACTCAAAACAAACAAAGAGTTAAAGCCTTGAAACACGAGGGGTCAGAGTCAAGCAAAAACAGCAAGCAGCTGAATTAGACCCTTCAGATCAGCTTCTCGCAGAAAAGCTCTCTGCACATAGCTCAAGCAGGGCCTTTGGAATTGTTTATATTTACATATTCATCTTAAATATTGTATTTTCTTAAAGCATGCACTAAGGAAATGTAGTCCATTACAATGTACAAAACAAATGGCCTGACAACAACTAACACTTCAACAGTTTTGCAGTAATTTTTAAGAACATTAGGATCTGGTTGTGACCATGCTATTCAACCTATTACCAAAGGGGTCGCTGCTCTCTCAAATGTGACCTAAAGTTTTCTTACAATTCTCCTACACACAGAAACCGTGAACTTTTACACCGAGGTTGATGGAAAGACAGACAGTAGAAAGGCAATTTATAATTTTTTGTTGTTGTTTAATTTGCTTTTTATAAAGTACTTTGATAACAAACACAGTGATTAATTGACCTCAAAAGCATTGCCATTTGCGGTGTGTATTTAAAGATTGAGGTTGAAGGCTGGTAATAGTGTCTGTTTCAATCATTGGCCTAAATTCCTTCATTTACACAGGGGTCTGTACAAACAGTGCACTAGAGAGTTAGTGAGAACACAAAAGTGAATGGAGCTTAGAGGCTGCTAAAGCAGAACTTTGACAGGTTATGTAGAAATATTAAGTATATCCTATATAATCTGATTAGCATTGTGCAACCAGAAGGAAAAACTAGCAATATAAATGCATGATCGCAGTGCAGATAGCAGAAGAGAAAATCACATAGTGGCTATGATGCATGAAAAATATCATAACCTTCAAAAGCACAGGCTTTCTGGATAGATAAAACATTGAAGTTGAACTGCTTTCTTGTTTTTATGAAAAAAAAAAAAAATCATGCATCGCAAAAAAATTAATGTTTTCCATTCATAATTTTCATGTTGTCTTCATCAAGCATCCCTTAATGCGGCTGTCTGATCAAATTGCACTGAACATTTCGGTTCTACCCAAGTGGAGAATGGAAATGTTATTATTATCTGGATGTTTTTGCAGTGGTTTGCAGTGGGCCAGACTCTAGTCTACTTTATTTCCTTTTCAGTTGTTTGGACCAGATTTTAAATAAATATTTAGGCATTGCTCCACTCGGTTCTGAGAATGGCTTTGATAGAGGATTACATATCCAGTGACCACTAATTCCAAAATTACACAAATATTTCGTATAAACAAATGACAAGAACTCATGCCCACACATACTCAAAAAAAAAAAAAAATCTCAGATGTCATGCAAAATTTGCTTCAGACTCCAAACAAACACATCACTCATGTAATTTAAAAAAAATAATAAAATAAATCCTACAAATGTGAATAGTTGGATAAACACAAGGCAGGTATATAACCTGTTTCAAATGTTTCAAACCATTAGAGTGAATTCAGGACAACTGGGACACTTTTTGTTATTGAGATGAATGGTAAAAAATGGCCCAATTATCCTGAATTAAACCGAAGATTTGGAAGAAGGACCGTTTTGTTACAGTAATGAAGCAGGGTGTTTCTTGAACTTTTTTTTTTTTTTTTTATCAAGGTCACACTGAAACTTTTAATCTGCTCACATGATTTATTTTTGCTTCTTTAAATGCCTTTTATCTTTACATTACATTATTATGGAGTATTGTTTTACCCTTGTCCAAAACCCAAACTTACATAATGAAGATACTAGAGATCAGAAGCTTACAATTACTGTTATGACCTAAACAAAGTGTCAAATTAAAAAATGATTTGAAATATTGACATATTTATTGTGTGGGAAATATCTATAGCCATTTTTATAGTGATAGCATGCATTTACACATTCAAGAGTAGATGACTCCACCCTCTCTGCATTCGAAAAAACTTTATTTACACTCAACCTCGTGAACAACCTGTCGTTTCAAAACAAACGATATTAATAACTCGGTAGGTATATATGGTTGCACTATTTAAAATAGACGACGGTTTACATTTCTGGTCAAATTTTCAATAATATAGGTTTATAATATATAATAATATAGGCTTTAGAAATCAAGCTATACTCCAAAATGAACTAACGGTAGGCTAACCCGGTGCGGTCTCGTATTCTGTCTGTGTTTTAACTCAGGAAATGCATATGCTGGAATTAAGAAGTATATGTACAGTATGGTTTCACTTCCTATTCATTGTTAGTATAGTGCAACCTATAACGGTCGTTAGCTGGTTGGCTAACCTTGTTTCGGTCACGCTGCGTTCATTTGTCGGGCATGTGAGATTATTCATTGTTGTGCAGGATTAAAGGGCTTTTTCAAACGTGCATGGTTTAATTTCCAGCGCAAAATCTGTTAGAATACTATAACAGTATTCATGGATGGTCATCTATGAGTTTATAGTATTGCTGTTAGTGATGGTTGCGAGGTTATAGAATCAAACTGAGTCACACAAGTCAACAGAATGACAGTCTTTCAAATTATTTAACAAAGTAACCATACGAGTTACAGTTGTGGTACGAGCTATATAGTTTTAAATCAAATTAATCATATTGTTCACATATTTCAACTAATGTAAAATTCTCTCTGAATATACCAGGTACAAAAGCTTCATTCTGCATGGGACCTAAACATCACCCACTTGTTGTAAGGGTTTGATTCTATTTAAGGAAAAGGCTGCAGTAGCTTCTTTTAGGACATCACAGATCCTGAGCGGCCAATGGCATCAGAGGAGATGGAGGGTCTGTGCCCATTACAAGAGGTGACAGGCATCAAGGTGGAGCCGTCAGTCAGCATTGGCTCAGCAGAGGATGCCAACTCGCAGAACGCCATGGGCATAAAGTTTATATTACCCAACCGCTTTGACATGAACGTGTGTTCTCGCTTTGTGAAGTCACTGAACGAGGAAGATAGTAAAAATATCCAGGACCAGGTGAACTCTGATCTGGAGGTGGCCTCTGTGTTATTTAAAGGTAAAGCAAATGATTGGAGCAAAACAACCTTCTTTTGAGTGAACATAATTTTAGGAAATTCTTTAAAATGTCCTGTCTCTGTTTTTTCTCTCTCTCTCTACAGCGGAGTGTAATATTCAAACATCTCCCTCACCTGGTATTCAGGTTAGGCATGTTTACACGCCATCAACCACCAAACACTTCTCTCCAATAAAGCAGTCCACCACACTCACCAACAAACACCGTGGAAACGAGGTCTCATCCACACCGCTGCTCGTCCACTGTAAGTCTTCTTATTTCTCATTCTCATTTCATTTAGAAAGATACTTGCCAACCTAATCTTTGAAACTGTTTATTTTTTCTTTTCTAGCACTGTCTATACATCAGTTGGCGGCACAAGGAGAGATGGTGTTCTTAGCCAGTCGAATAGAACAAGGCTAGTTTGTTTGTAAAATTCATGTGATGTGAAGCAATTTGGTCTTACATACACTACTGTTCAAATTTGGTGTTTTGTTTTTAAAGTTTCTTATGCTGTTATTTGATCAAACATACAATAAAACATATTTGAATATATTTTAAAAGTACTGCTAGCTGAATTTTCAGCAGCCACTTCGAAGTCATGTGATTCTTTAGAAATCTTTCTGATATGCTGATTAGGTGCTCAAGAAACATTTTTCTTTATTAGCAACGTTGAAACACTATGAGTTGTGCATCTCATAGTATTAGTGCATAGTATTAATTCATTTCAAAAACAGAACTAAAACACTTGACTGACCCCAGACTTTTAAACAGCAGTGTAATTTTTAACTATATATCTATGTCTAAAATTGTGATAACTGAGGACTTGACCTTTACCTTCCTGTTTCACTTTGAATTAGAGTCTGTAATAAACCTGCAGGATGAGGAGGGATTCACCCCACTGATGTGGGCGGCAGCTCATGGACAGATCGCTGTGGTGGAGTTCCTGTTACAGAGTGTGAGCGCATCATACACACTCACTACATCATTTCTTAAATGTAGTCCATTTATACATGCACAAAGCTATCAGTTAGCATTCTTCGATTGCTGCCATCTTCATTCCATGAGCTTACTGTTCTAGATTCTTTATTCTGTCACCTCTCTTTCATTCTTTTGAGATTTTAGCTAAAAGACTTTGAAGAATCACCTGACACACAAAGCAGAAGTAAAATTCTATAGCTGGATCTCCAGATACTCACAGCTCTTTCCTTTCAGGGTGCAGATCCTCATCTCTTGGCCAAGGGAAGGGAGAGTGCACTGTCACTGGCCTGCAGTAAAGGGTACACAGATATTGTCAGAATGCTTATCGACTGTGGAGTTGATGTCAATGAGTACGATTGGGTAAGCAGTCACATTATTGATTTGATTCCTGAATACATCTAGAGCTATGACCTGTGAATGATAATCTTGTGTTAGTGACCTTTATCAAAATATGCTGGTAGTTTTATAGCAACGCAAATGGATATGACAGGTTTGTCGAGTAGGAGACATTTCCTAGTATTGTTATATGGTGTGCATATACTTCTCTCTATGACTAGAATCAGTGTTTAAAAAAAAAACTGATTTGCACCTAAGGCAGTGCTTATGTTTTTCCAGAATGGCGGAGCACCGTTACTCTATGCAGTGCATGGTAATCATGTTCGCTGTGTGGAAATCCTCTTAGGTAAAAGGCTTACTTTGAACTAATTTCATTGCATTGCAGTGTTTAGGTATTGTTGTTAATATTACTTCTGATCCCTGGACAGAGAGTGGAGCTGACCCAACCATGGAGTCTGACTCTGGGTTCAATGCTATGGACATGGCTGTGGCGATGGGTCACCGAAATGGTAGCTATAACATGATTACCATCAGCGTTAAATGAATAGCGTCTTCAAACATGACATGGCTATTTTATTAAGTTGAAGTAATTAATCTTAAGACTATCATACCTGTTTTGTGTTGGTCTTAACTGTCATTGTAATTCCTTCTATTGTTGCCTCCCAGTCCAACAGGTCTTGGAGGGTCATCTTCTGAAGCTTCTGCAAGGTATCAAAGAATAACCATAGCAACTACAAGAAGAATTAGAGCGAATATGTTATGAGTGCTGATTGTGATGTGGATAAATACTATTTCGCATGTTTGCTGAAAACACTTTATATGAAGGTAATTGTCATTTTTTAATCCACCTTTGAAGATGCAAATGCACAGATCAACAAACACATGGCAATTGATGAGATCAGAACTTCAGCGTTTTGAATTTATTGATATTTATGTGGTTTTTATTCAATGTGTGTTTTAGGTCACTGATTTTTACATAGTTGCAATGTGTACTTGAAAAGATATTTATTTTGCCATTTAAAGCAAAAAAATAAGCGGTTTCACATTAAACTTGACTGGTATTATGAATGGTTCATAAAACTAAGTAAATCTAAATCCAGGCACTTTAGAATCAAGTGGAAAAGAACATGGCAAAACAGGTTTACAATAACAATTTACAGTGAGAGATGTCCAAATACTAGTTCAACTGTTATTGCACTTATTGCAATTTTTTCCCAGGTTTTTACACTTTGAATGCCCTTTTAATGTAAGTTTTGTGCTACAACTGTAAATAAACCTTAATTTATACTGAAGAATATGTCTGAAATTTATGTCTGAAAAACAACATAACTCATTTAAAAAGAGGTTTATAAGTAGAAATCCACTGAATTTCTAACTTTTTTTTTTGTACTAATCACTCAGAAATAATTGGGGTTGAAAATTATTTGTTTCAAGTGAACAGCATGGAGTGTTCGCATCCCCAATTAAAACAAAAACACAAAACAGTATTTAATAAGCCTTTTGTCAATAGCAAATGTTTATTTCCAGATGTTGATTCAAATAGGCTCCAATGAGTGAGCCTCAGTAACAGGGAAGGTAGAGGCAAAGATGCCTCTTGGACCGCACAAGCAAACACACACTCGTAAAACTGTGCATGAACTTGTGTGGTACAGTCAATCTCACACTCTCAGCTTGGACACATGAGGGTCACAGCAGTGCACGAAAAAGATATAGGAGATTCAGGGATGCAATATATTTATAAAAGAAATGGGGAGGGGGAAAGTCCCACAAGTCTCCGCTGAGACCAGAGATTTCAAACGTCTTTCCTTCCCGTGACGTTAATTTGCCTCATTCTTTGAAGCCTCATCGAAATTCTCCACGAGGTCTGCAAAGAGAAAACAAGGATTCAGTAAAACAATACCAGGTCTACATGTAGTCACTGACAATTCAAAGGGATTAAAAACGGAACACTTGTGGAAAACAGGATTTATGAAGAAACACTGGACATCCAATAAATGTGGAGAGTGAAAAACTAAATCTCATTTTTATGAAACAATCTGTAAATGTTTATAGAAACATGATCTGAAAGGCAATTTCTGTGCTTCTCTCTCACTTGTGTGCCCACGTGTGTAAGTAATTTCCATAGAGAACATAAACGAGCACTGGGGGACTGAAAAGTCCACAGCTGTAAAAATGAAACCACTGAGGATCAAAAGCAGGTTGCCTTTTAGGAGATGAAATCTGATAAATGGAACATCAACTTTTCTGCCTCAGGGCATCAGAATGGAAATCACTAACAGAAGGCTGGACTTTGTTTTCAGAGGGGACAGAAAAGGTTGAATCTCAGTAATGGGCACAATGGCACAAGCTGTTAACCCTTTTTGTCATCGCACGGGTGAGCTAATTTTGCAGTGTCGGAGATGTAATCATACTGTACATGTGCAAGACTTGGGTTACTAACTGGAGTTTGCTCAGGGAGGAGAACTGTGGAATTGTAATAGCAACCGTATGTGTTCAACCCCCTCTCTTTAAAAAGAAAAGCAAACCGAACCTTCAGGACTCATAAACAATAGAGGAGATTTTAAACACTTGTATATGACGACAATATAAGAGCCAAGACAACCTGCTGAGACCCTCCTTTTTTGGACATTTCCACACCACAAGCTGAGACGCTGCCCTAACGTAAGCAAGTGTGCTTTGCTTACATTACCACACGCACAGAAACCCATATGGTAATAATTGTGAAGCTCAAGCTAGGAGACATATAAAATACACAAGGAATAATAGAAAATGTAAGCAAATAATCTTATGGTTAATGCTATGACTTAAAATACAAGAGATGATTGTTAAAAAATGGAAATGGGGGGGGGGGGGGTTTCGGAGCAACATACTGACCTGGAACTTCGTCATCATCTTCCTCTCCACCGGCTACTGGTGCCTTTCCATCACCAGCTGCAAGAAAATGAGAATTTAAAATAATGCACAAATCACCATTGTTAGTTGCAGCTTCTAGAGCATTTACAATCATCAACTACAATGACAACACTATCAAGAGACTACAAAATATAATATCCATAATCACAGGGCTAAACATACCTATATTATGGGATTCATCAGTTCAGATTAATCATAAGCCCTAAAAGAGCAAGAAATATCACTCCTAATAATTATCAGGATTAAAAAGCCTTCAGAAGTACATTAAAGGGATGGTTCACCCAAAAATGAAAATTCTGTCATCATTTAATCAAGTAGTTCCAAACCTGCATGAATGCCTTTGTTCTGCTGAACACAAAGGAAGATATTCTGAAGAATGTGGGAAACGGAGCAGTTCTGGGACACCACTGACTTCCATAGTAATTTTTTTCCTACTATGGAAGTCAATGGTGCCCCAAAACAGCCTGGTTACAAACTTTCTTCAAAATATATTCCTTTGTGTTTGGCAGAACAAAGAAATTCATACAGGTTTGGAACTACCTGAGAGTGAGTAAATGACACAATTTTCATTTTTGGGTGAACTATCCCTTTAACCAAAATTAGGGGGAAAAAAATCCACTGGGTCAAACAAGAAATCACTTTCAATTACAATACATTTTGCATGTAAAAAGCAGTTTGTGCTTGCTCTGGACCAAGGTTTCGTACACTGGGGTTTGTAAATTGAGGAAAAACTAATAATTAAAATATAAAATTAAAATAAGTAAAAAAAAAAAATCTTACTGCAAACAATGAACTATTTTGTTTGCATGCATGTGATGTGGTGGCCATTAACTAATATCAAAGAACTGACAACATGTGAACGTGATGTTGCTTAGTCTTTCTTTAGACCAATATTTCCCAAATGGGTTTGTTAGTTAATAGAAAAAAACTAATGAAATC
This sequence comes from Tor tambroides, assembly GCA_021397915.2. Classification (NCBI taxonomy): domain Eukaryota; kingdom Metazoa; phylum Chordata; class Actinopteri; order Cypriniformes; family Cyprinidae; genus Tor; species Tor tambroides. Next base: position 48,386 of record JAFVLL020024419.1, on the reverse strand, counting down.
ATAATGTAAATATATAAAAATGTACATATTTAAGTTTAAAACAAACAAAAAAAAACAAAAAACACAAAGACACTGTATTTACTTGCAATAACTAACATGTGAATGATGTTATACCTAATTTCTGAAATACTAAAAATCTCATGAATGCTTATGAATTCCTCCTTTGCACTCTCAATCTATGCCTAAACAACCAAGTAAAGTCTATTTTAAAGCATACTCTCTAGGAACAGACCAGCAGCAATGACACACCCCTCCCCCAGAACATGTGCTTACACCTGTTAGCAACACACACTGGACTGTCACTTTGTGAGACTGGTTAGTTTATTATGCTACAAAATAATGAAATATGACACGCTGTCTCAGACTTGTACAGTCTAACCCAGTTTTGAGAACTGAACACACCTTGTTTGGGCAGGGCCTCTGCAAGTCTGCGCAGACTGGTCAGGCTGTCGGCGCCCAACTGGTTGAGGATAGAGGGCAGCATCTCTGTCAGCTGCTTGGTCTCTGCGTGGCCTGTGATGGTGAAGGTGTTGGCTGCCAGTGAGGCCTGCACTTTGGGATTGTTGAAGTGGATCACCGTGCCCTGGTTTGTGAACATGTTCACCTGAAAAGCAACAGTTGAAAGATATAAGTGTACATAGAAAGAAATTTTAGACATTTGTGACCCTGGACCACAAAACCAGTCTTAAGTAGCACAAGTATATTTGTAGCAATAGCCAACAATACACTGTATGGGTCAAAATGATCAATTTTTCTTTAATGCCAAAAATCATTAGGATATTAAGTAAAGATCATGTTCCATGAAGATAGTGGAAATTTCCTCCCATAAATACATTAAAAGTTAATTTTTGATAAGTAATATGCATTGCTAAGGACTTCATTTGGACAGCTCTAAAAGCGATTTTCTCAATATTTTGATTTTTTTTGCCCCCTAAGACTACAGATTTTCAAATAGCTGTATCTAGGCCAAATATTGCCCTATCCTAACAAACCATACATCAATGGGAAGCTTATTTATTCAGCTTTTGTATAAATCTCAATTTCGATGAATCGACCCTTATGACTGGTTTTGTGGTACACGGTCCCACTTGTAAACGCAGAATGTGTGTGTTCAGCCGAAACCAAACCTTACCTCCTCAATGCCAGAGATGTTATTTACTCCCAATTTCTTCAGGGAGAACTGGAGCTTTTTGTCATCGGCAGTGGCCGTTCTGTGGACCACCTTCTTCTTTCTGCGGGCGGTACCCTATCACAACAAAATACCATCAGTGTCTGTGAGAAACTACTCTTGTCATGACAGTTAAGTAAATACACATGAACCAAGTTTCAGTGGGGTTTTAACATTCTCTTACCTTTCCACCGATGCGGACTTGTGCCTGCAACTTGGCTAATTTCTCCTGGTTCATTATAGTTTCTTTCATCTGTAAGACAAACAGAAGGATGTAAATGATACTGTGTAGTGCGGAGTGAATTAAGCACAAATGAGTTGTTGGGGTGCGGTCTGAATGACACATTCAGCGAACAAACTTTTCTTTAGTCCACAAGAAAGAAAACTTCAATACACATGCACAACCATTACTAAATCGTCCAGCTCACGTCCTTGTTCATTTTCAAACACAATGAACAAGTCAGAAACGGCCTTTATTATCGAAACAGTTACTAATAAAAAGAGCAAACTATGCGAGCTGGTTGTCAGGCCTGTTGAGCAAGAGCGACCACTTGACTAAAGTATTTAAAGTCAGATAGTTTTTACACCCGCGACGTAACACTTCCAGGCCGATACTATTATGCAGCCACTCAACGTTTAAATACAAAACAATGCGACGGGATTTCTCTCTGAATAAACAGATGCTCGCTCTCGGTCCACTAAGAAAACCGTTAGCCAATTTTACGACGCTAAACGCTGACCATTGCAACAAATGACAACGATAGTAGCATTCGGTTTATGAATATAAATGTAAAAACATAAGCTAAATAGACCGCGTGTGGAGGCTCGGAGAGTTTGTTTGCAGTGGGCTAGCAGCAGTGCTAATCTCACGCGCTCTCAGGCCTGGGTCTCCCCCGGCAGGGCCGAGTCTCACCCGAGCCGGTTCAGGTATCTTTCCGCGGGTGATTCCTACAAAACAGCAGCCGCGTTTGGTAAATAAGGTACTTATTTACCTTGAGCCTCGGAACCAGGAGTGGTTGTGCAGGAAATAGAGTATTTTAGAGCTCCTCACTGACCTGCACGCTAGCAGCAAACACACGCGGAGAGCAAGATGGAAGCGAGAGAGGATGACGGAAGTGACGACAGGACTGAAATGCGACCCAGTGGGCTGGATCCAGAAACCACTCCTGCCCGCCCTGCGCAAGTCTGGGCCAAGAATAGTGCTCAGACATCACAGTCGGGTCCCTTTTGTGCGGTATTTGTGTAAGGCTACAAGGTACATGTGAGTTTAACTTACACAATGTATGTTGACTTTGCTTCAGACCAATATGCAGTCTCATATCAATAGGCCTATGCTTTTTATAAGCATTAATAACATCTGTTAGAGGTCTAGCCTATTTGATGGTAGATTTACTGTTTGGTGGAAAATTAATTCAGTCAATTAATAGCTATTGAACGATATTTACACATTTTGTTCCGTTACAGGACAATACCGGATAAATGCAGATAAATTCACGCCTTCAAGAGTAAGACTATCAATTATTTTACTAATATAGATACAGGATTGCATATAAACAACCAGGGCTATTTTTCAGGGATAACTGCGTTGACTTTCAGGGGTAAATGTGTGATATGGAGTGCTGAAACGAGATAAACAAGTGTATTTTGTAGCAACAATAACCTCAGTTCAGTTGTTATTGTAGGCTATATTTTTATTTAGTAAATCTATCATAAAGAGCTTAATCTTATATCAGAATGTATGTTCACATTGCATGAAATTATGAAGTCTTGAATTGCAGATGTCAGAACACCTCAGAGAATTGAGGAAGAATCGGCGAGCTTTTTCCATGTGGATGCAAATCGAGAAATAGTTTGTCTGTAACTGTAGAAGTAACGAAACGTTCGGAATTACTGGGGAATATATTAAAATAAATTATTTTTCCACTTACTCCAAAGATTAGAACACGCAACCTATCAGAAAGCCTACTGGAGTAGCCCATATTTAAAAACATTACTCCTATTCGAGAGCAGCAGAATTTTTCACTTTCGAAACGCACACATAGGTCTACCCATTATAACTTTAAACCGGTTTTATTTCGTGCATGTGAAATTTATTGTAGAGCACGTCCGAATCCCTGCAGTTCACGTTATTTTCATGGGACTTGCCACCCAGGGCAGCCGTGGCAGGGAAGTGCTTTCCTACCCCGTGGCACGGAAAGCGCCTAACCCCTCTGGGACTTTAGAAACACTTTAGATGTGGTTTAACCACACATACAAGCCCTGACCCGGCTCACTGCGCCCCGGTTCTCAAAAACTCTATTTCATTTACTCGCACGCGCAGAATAATTAAACCACAGCCAATATGAACATCACTGCCAGTTACTGTGATGTCGGATTGCGCATAGGCTACTGTCCTCCTCAATCAATAGGCCTACATACACCCAGCGGATTTATTTTTAAAGACTGATTATATTTTTTTTTTTAAAAAGATTTTTTTCCAAATCCAATGTGTTTAAAAATTTGTTCTGTTCACCTGAGCTCATTTATCTGCACTACCTGTTGAGGGTTAATATAATAATGTCCTGACCTGCTGAAAGTTCACTTATAGCTGCACACGCATTCTGACCTTCTGACCTCGATCTTTACAATTTATATATTTATTTTTTTAATTGTGCCGAAATATGCATAAAAGATTTTTCAGAAGATAAATTTGCATATAGCTAATATATAGCTAATATTTCTGTATCACAGTTAAAATTGTCTCTGCTAACGTGTCCTTTTTTCTCTAAATAGTTCAAGCACCTTTTAAGTGCTTTTTGACTTATCCCAAATATAGGCTAACTAATTTGGATAACTATTTGAGTTAAACCTATTGTAGCTATACAAGCATGATTTTGGCATAAAACCGTTAGTCTACACAATATCAGTCCCTAACATTAAGACATCCCCCCCCCACCCCCCTTTTCTACATCCCCTAGGCAAACACTGCAAAAATAGAAAAAATGAACCGGCCACATTAATTAAAGATTGAATAAAGAAATATTTTGTTCGAGACGCTTTTATTATGAATGTTTTTAATATTATGTATATGAATGTAATTACAAATATCAATAAGTTATCAGTCAGATTATTCTTAAACTAACCACAATAAATTGCATCAACCCATTGCTTGCAAAACAACTGATTTTTTAAAAAATATTTGTAATATAATAATCCGGAACCAAAACACTACAGAATTTAGGCTACATTAACATGTTAAACAGATAAAAGGATTTGAAGTGGCGTCAGTAAGAAATGAACTGCCGCGAGATGGCACTCTCACAGCCCTTAATAACTGCTGGATGAAGTAAATATATGTTAAATACACAAGCCTGACCACATGAGTTACCATAAAACGGCCATCAAACCGGACCAGATGTTTTTGTAATCATACAAAAATACCCCTTATACCCACTGCATCCTCCAGAACCAACATGGAACTGTAATAAAAAAGGAAAAGATAATTCATTTTGTGAAGCTCGAAAGGACCTTTATTTTATGTCGGGTACACGAGTTTCTATGGGTCAGCGTTGTGTGTCTTTTGGACAAGTATGTTTTCATCACTCCTACCACAAGTTGTTTTAGTATCCAACTTTATATGCAATTTCTCTATGTTTTTGTTTTTCTTTTAATTGGCAGAGCGAGTTGACTCTTAATTGGCAGAGCTAGCGTTTTGACTGACTATTGTTTTTTAGTTTAGGCCCACAAAATATTTGTAAACTAAAGGTTTTATTGTTGTTATTATTATTATTATTATTACTACTACTACTAGTTGTTAATAATAATAATAATAATAATAATAATAATAACGCAGTGAAGATATTATGACATTAATAACTAAGTTTATTTAAACAAATAATAAATTAATTACAACAACACAAAACAATACGCACTTTAATTGTTTAATGCAATGTTTGTAAGTTCCTTGTTAATCTCAGCAATTAGGGGTCACACTTGATAGCCTTTATATTTAAAACTATTCAACTGTTGAGAGTTCATTCGGCTTTATAGGATCACTTTGCAAAAAACGTGGGAAAGCAAACAAAAAGAAAAAGACACTCTCCCTAAAAGGAGGGACAACAAATGAAACAAACACTGTACAGCTGTATGTTTTTTTTAACAAACAAATAAAAACTACAAAAGATTTCGATTCCACGTGTGATAATTGAATTTTGATCCCGTTTCTATTTAATTTTGATGAGATGTGGATACTTTTGGTTGTGTATTTTCAAGCAGCATGAAATTTTTCATGAACTTTTTAATGCTTTAATTGAATGCTTTAATTATTGCCATGTATTGGCCCCTTTGTTTTAACTGAGGCCTGTTTGCACGTTGGACGCTTATCATTTTGAAGCGCACTGCGTCAGTTCAATGTTCAATGATACACCCTGGCTTTTTTATGTGCAAAATCATGACAGTTCAGAAACGACCAATATTTCGGTATACTCACAAATATGCTGTTTAACATTTTAAAAATAACAGGGAGACTGCTGCCCGACCAGATACCAATTGCTAATATTAATTATGAGTATGACAATGTTGGCCTCTCGGAATAGGGCAGACGCGCATGTGCCCTGCTTTTTCGCAAGCTAGAATGCACTTTCGTGATCCGCGTGACTGATGCGAGTCAACAGCTGACTTTTTTCCATTACCAATGGCTCGGGGATGATCTAGTGCACTCCCATGTCACGCAAACTGCGATGCGTACTGAGGCAGATAACCGAGTGGATGTTTTGAAGCATTTCTGAAATCACCAACAATTCCGTTATGTCCGCATTAAACGCCATGCACCTAAACAGACATTATACAGTAAAAAAAAACAAAACAAAAAAAAACATTTATTATAGGTTTCGTTCTATTAGGAGAAATATAACAATAGCATGGAGGGTCCTACCATAAAGACGTGCTTAATACGCTGACCTTCTTACATCTTCCAATAGGCTTTTAAAGAAGACAGCGGCATTTCACCCAAGAGAGGAAAATTCCCACCAAACCAGCAGAATAAGCAGCGGTGACCGCTTAAAGATACAGATGAACCTCGCAGTTCTTTAGATTATTTTTCAAAGACTGATATTTTTTTATCTCTTCAATAGCAGCCGTGACGCTTTGTTGTCATGTGATCAGCGAGCTGGTATAAAGCGCATGGAAAGGTCCGCCCTCTTTGGAATCCTGGTCTGGCCTTTAGGAGGGTCTCCCCAGAAAGAATAAGCGCGTGGATGTTGGGATTTGGGCGACCTCTTGATTCCGTGCCGACAGCAATCCATTAAAAGCCTATGGCACTGGTGGCACACTGGCACGTCCTCTCCGCCTCTCCCGCATCTGCTCGGCGCGTCTTATGAGTTCTCTCGAATCGAGAGCGCAGGTAACACGCAGGCTCAGCACACCGTAGCCCATCGGGGACCCGAGAGAGCCATGACTTTGAGCTCCGAGATGTCGGATGCGTCTGTGCTCTCGGAGGAGACCGACATCGACGTGGTCGGAGAGGGAGATGATGTTGACGGCCAGACGCGCTCCTACGTGGACGAGGTGGCTCAGATGCACGACGAGATCATGCTCGGCGGTTCGCCGTCTTGTGTGGATGCCTCCGCTGCACGGGACCCCTACAAGCCAGCAAGTAAAAACACCCTGGTGAAGCCCCCATACTCCTACATCGCACTCATCACCATGGCAATCCTCCAGAGTCCCAAGAAGCGCCTGACGCTCAGCGAGATCTGCGACTTCATCAGTAACAGATTTCCGTACTACCGGGAAAAGTTTCCAGCTTGGCAGAACTCTATCCGGCACAACCTGTCCTTAAACGACTGCTTCATCAAGATACCGCGGGAGCCCGGGAACCCCGGTAAAGGCAACTACTGGACACTGGACCCAGAGTCCGCCGACATGTTTGATAACGGGAGCTTTCTACGCCGCCGGAAACGCTTTAAGCGCCAGGCGCCCGAACTTCTCCGCGACCACGGAGGCTTTCTCCCTGCGGCCGCCGCGTACGGATACGGACCTTACGGTTGTGGATACGGTCTGCAGCTTCAGTCTTACCATGCGCATTCTGCGCTCCTCGCCTTTCAGCAGCCGCCGCCGCCGCCCTCGTCCCGGCATCCTCACACCGGAACTCTCATCCCCGCGCCTTCCCTCATGCCAAACACTACGGAGCTCACCCGTTCCCGCTTCTATCCTCCTCTAAGCCCCGGGCTTTCTTCCCCAATACAGACTGCGGCTAAGTCCCCGGTTCATCGTTCACCCTTCTCCATAGAGAACATTATCGGGAGCTCTTTAAGCCCTACGCACTCGCATTGTGCCTCACGGACTTCCCCGGTGGTCCCGGTGCTTCCGCCGACCCTCGCGTCTCAGCACTCCCCAACCCCACTACCGGGAGTCTTGCACGGACCGACGTCTTTACACGAAACCTACGCAAACCGGATTGTCAGTGGCACTAGCGGCTGTTAATTTTTTTAACTAAACGTCACATTTTAAAGCGATACACTCCTGTGTTTAAGGTAGGATTATTTTTTTATTGTTTTGTTTCACGCAGCTGAATGGTGGACATTAACACGTTCGTGCCTATATTCAAGCTGTGAAATATGAAATATATATTTATGTTAACATTTTAGTTCAATCTAATTTCCGCCCCCACGAACTTTTCGTTGTCGGTGTGATCGTGGTAATCACTGCATAGGGCGTCTCAGGACAGCATTTTTTTACCAGGCTATAAAATAAATTGTCAAATGTCTACAATGATATATTTTGTGTGAAAACACAGATGTTTTCTAGTTTGGCAAACTGATTTTATTATTTGTACTTTGTAATGAAAATCTCTTTCAAAAGAGTGAAAATCGAACATTTTTTATACAACGTGTACTTCTCAGTAGCCTAATAAACTATGTACATTCTTTGATATTGTATACTCGGAGTGTGATATTTTTTACACAGTTTGTTTTTCATTAATAATAAATATTGTTTTGCAAAATAAGATGGAGTGGAAATTACCTCATTGATAGTCTCAATAGCTTGAAATGCTAATAGGCAGAGCTGGGTAGTAGCCTAAATGATTGTCAGCTGGACTATGTAGCCTAATCACATTTTAAAAATTAAGTAGGCCTACTTGTTATTAGATTAAATTACTTTTTAAAATACTAGTAATCAGACTACAGTTACTTTTTTATTGATTACATATTATTCACATAATAGCAATAAATTATATTTAGCCTATAAAATAGCCCACTGCATGCTATACACTCAGAAAGTCTTCCAGTTTTGTGGACATTCACACAAAGAACAGTCATTAGTCAGGTGGCTACACAGTATTTGACCTCTGGATTTACAAAAATCATTTCAAGTTTAAGAAGTGTTTCAGCATTGCAGCAACTGATAAATAGGCTACACTGAATTAACAGTGGGTTTTTTAACCATGTATTACTATGTCTTTGGAAGGCAAAAGTCATTCAAACAAATGCACAAATCCACGTTATTCATCTGAACCTTTCACCTAAATAAATATTTGAACAGAATAGCATCACATTTGCATGTTCTCGGTTGTCTGACGTTGGTTAATGGTCACATGACATGCAGGTAAACAAATAAAATATAGATTTTTTTAGTAAGTCTTTTATTTTCCTTAATGTTACTTTAAAATGATTTATTTTAATTTCAGCATACATTTTTATGATTTAATTAATTATTACTTTTCCATTAAACTCACGAATCCCCTGCAGTTCCTTTAGGAACCCCAGTTTGAGAAACCTTGAAGTAATGTAATAAGTAATCAATGCACTTCGTATTGTTAATTACAACGAATGGAATATATTTTCTTACTCTTTGTATGTTAGGCCTATATCAAAATGGCACAAGATTAACCTATTTAATGGTGTGTGATAAACGAGTTAGGCCAAAATCATCTAAAAGTAATCAAAGCGTTGTCTGATTATTAAAATGTGTAATGTAATGGATTACGTTACTAACTACAATTTTTGTCAAGCAATTTGGAATCGGTAACGAGTTATATTTTGTAATCTACACAGCTCTCCAAATAGGATAATATTACTCTTACATTCTGCCTCTGAAACCAGGTGTTCACTTTGTCTTGATCCTCTTGTAGGCTATCCTGAAAAATAAAAACAACAACCACAGAATTAAAATGCATAAATGTAGCCACTTCTAACCAACAATCAAACTAACAACTAACTACTGCAACAGTGACCTTCAGGAGCCATTTAATGCATATATTAAAGAAAACAACAAACTACCAGAAGGTCAATGACGACCAAATTAAAAGGTAATGTAATAATACTTGTAATATATATATATATATATATATATATATATAATTTTTTATTTTTTTTACTAATAAAGAAGAGGTTGTGCAGTTCTGTTCGCGGGTCAATGATTGCAGTTTTTTGCTGTTGCAGCATTTGACAGCGTCATGCATTGCTTGAGGAAAAATGACTGAGACACGCACACACACACACACACACACACACACACACACACAGAGGGAGATAGTGGAGGACCAGTTGAACTCTAATGTAAAGGTTATCATGGGGGCTGTTTTGAAATGACAAGCAGCATCGAGAGTATTTTGTCTCAGCTATATGACGAGAAAAACTTTGTCAGTAAAAGACTTCTACTCTCCAGGATTATTGTTCCATGAATGCATCTGGAAAAGATAGTAGCCCATACGCCTATGGCTGTCCAGTTCAACTGAGGCCTCTGAGAGAATGACTGGCCACCTTTTTCAGAAGAAAAACTAACAGGTTTCGGTGCTCCGACACTTTTACGTATTTATCGATGAAATTGCAAAGTTGAAACATTATTGTAATAACGCAATTTATTTCCTAAGGTAGAGCACAGTAATTGTGAATTGATATTTACAGGAAAACATAAGCCCATATTTTTTTTTATTCTGACACAACAGCAGTCAGAATAAAAAAAGTACCTAAAATAAAAAGAAGCCTATAATGTGGTTATAAAATATTGTGGATTATAGGCCTATATTCTGTCATTCAGCCTACACTTTAAGTGCAATATTCGTGTTAAATAAATTAATTGTATCTGCATATTTCGCTCGATCAGTGTGATACTTTGAAAGATCGGCATATGTAGGCTACTTTTACTTTTATCCCGTAATTACAACATTATTGATAGCCTATACTCACTCCTCTCTAACAGACAACAGAAACGGCTTTGTCGGTTCCCCATCATGGCCTACATATCTCTATATGTTGTTTCCCACATTTATCTCCGTAATTGCTACTCAGCGACAGCACAGTGTCACTGGGGTGAGAAACGCGGTGTTTCCCTGCCCCTTAGGTCGGTGATAATCGGCGTGATCTGATCCAGCTGGCCCTGTCCACGGGAGTATACACTGCTCTAACAATTTTTCTTTTTGTCATCTTTTGTCATTTGTAAGGACCAGGATTCAATTTACAGAGTGGGCTAGAGATAGTAAAAGGAAATCGGTCAGTTTCACAGAGGGCGTGCATGTGTGTAAAGATGCCGAGGCCAGTTTGCTGAACTTCAGCAAATGCCATTGCCATCATAATTAACTGCTGTTGGGATGCTAACACGGAATAATGGCCTGTAATTATAGATACACTTCTTCAAAGGGACGACAATTAAGACCACAATAGAAAATGTTTGAGACCAACCCAGATGAAAAATATTTTTAGGCAATCAAAGTGCACCACGGATGCGGTTCAAAACGAGCCGTGGGTCATCTTGATGAAAAATAAAAACAAATGTCTTATTTCTAAAGTTGTATTTGTCAGATTTTTGTGATCCTAGTGGAAATCTGGAGTAGCCTCTCTGGATTACGCAGAGGAAATGCACAGTAGAGACATAGTTCAGTAGGCCAATAGAGCAGGAAACGCTCGCACGCTTACGTGCACACAAATATTGTAGTGCCACTATGATGTAACCGTTGGCTGGAGATAAACGTGATGGGGTGAATAGCCTACTCTTTTTCCCTCCAAACATCTATTTATTTATGCATTTCTTTATTTCTTTATCTATTTATGCAGACAACTTGTGAGAACTCATAGATGAAAAACTTGAAAATGCATTCTCCTAAAACAAAATAATTGTCTAATTTGTGCAAATTCCATGGTAAACTACTTAAACAACAGAAAAAATACATGCCTACAAACACTGTATAAAATGAATACGTAGCATCACTTAAAATTCTTCCACTTTATTTTTAGACTGCTTCGGAGAGGTCCAGAGTTTATTTTGCGCATCCATTCAGACATTAGCTCGTGCAAAGTCAAGGACTGATCGCGTGCTAAACTCTGCTATAGTGTTTTCATCTTGCCAGCTTCATAAATTATAGATGGTTACTATGCGAGCGTCCTGGTGTGTAGAGAGAATGCTAGCGGACAAGCTAAAGAGGATGCTATCCTGAGTAGAACTCAAACCCGACCAATTAAAAAATACAGGCTTCAAGACGCCCATTTAAAATATAGCCTATAATTAATATCAAGAGTTATTGAATCATATATATTTGGACACACACACACACACACACACACACCGACAGAGGAGGGCAAGACAGGGAGAGGCATCCGTTAATTTCACCTGTCCTTTTTTCTTCTTGACAAAAAAGAGAGATAGGCTAATCACACACGAATGCGCGTATATAACACAAAAAAAGTTTAGGCTACTAAAAATAAAGAGATTTATATATATATATATATATATATATATATATATATAAAGCAGATATATGACAACAGCTGTTCTGTGCTTTATTATTATTTTTTTTATTATTTGTGCTTGTACGTTTTTGACCACCTACATCAAATATAATAAAGCAAAAACACTTCCTCTGACAGTATGTGTTCAAATTCAGACACTATAGATTTCGTAACGTATAGGCTATTTATCATAGACTGCCTTGAACTAACCCCAAAATCTATATTTCCTTTTTTTAGTAATTGTATTAAACCTATAGCAGCAGCAGCAGCACAATTTACAAGTGGAGCATTATGTATAGAATTATCTAAAGAATAGTTTTAAATCTACTTGTGATATAGCCTATTAACACTGATTATCAGGCAACCGTTTTCGTGCATAACAGTGCTGTGCTCACATAATTGCCTTTTTGATTCATATGTTTTCACGACGATTTACGGTGTTACAATAATATGCTAATCTAATGGTGCCTGAGCTTATCTTCTAAAATTCAAGCAGGTTAGTATTATTTATGGTCGTAATTTAATAATTGCAATTGATTTCACCACATTGGCCTTACGGAAACCACTGCAATTTCTGTGCAATTTAAACAAATTTACACAAATGACAGTAATATAACAACAATGATAAACTGCTACTTAAACAATTAAATTATTATTATTATTATTATTATTATTATTATTATTATTAGCAGCAGCAGCTAGCCTATATTTTGCAGTTCTTTGCTTGCTCATGAAATCATGGAAATAAGTCTGTTCTAAACTAACAGAATAATTGCTTCACCATACAGAACTTAAACTACGGATCACGAAAAAGGCGCTGGTGCAGATACGGAGGGAAACGGCTCGTGCACAACGGCAATAAACATGAAGATAAAGTGTTTTTTTTTCCAAATATATAAAGATATATAACAGTATTACTAGTATACCAGTATTATTTTAATTCGAAGTCTCCTGTCAATAACCTATTAAAAATGCATCATCATCATCATCATAATTATCATCATCATCAATAATAATAATAATAATAATAATAATAATTCAAGAAATTCAGCAAAAATTCCACTTCATATATGTTCTTTCGGCAAGCTACAAGGAAAAAAAAAAAACAGGAAGTTGAAGATTGAGTGGACTACACAGTGAGTGAATGTCTTTGTGGCCAGCATCAGACCAAAGAACAATACACAAACACTTGTGCTCATAATTTATGTTGTTACATCCACAATTCTAAACCAATTTAAATATAAAGAACAGAAAATTGGGTGAGTAGGACCAGTAAACCACACCAAGAGGCTGGAGTTTACAAAACTTAAACAGACTGCAGTTTACAAAACTGGAAACAATCAAAGTCCTGGAAATGTTCGTCTTTGTTTTCAATTGTTTAGGATCCTGTGGCAATGCTGAGTCTGACCCAAGATCCCCAGTTAGAAGTTTATCAAGTGAGGTTTAAAGGTCATGAAGATCAGGGCTAGACCCAAAACAAAGTGTCTGAAAGCTAACTGTCACACACGGTAAAGCACACTCCACAATGACATTACAGCCTCATCATAACATCTGCAGAAAAAGTAAACTGGTTGTGGTACAGTAACAGAACTTAGATGATTTAATTGTACAATATCAGTTTCATGATGCAAACTAAGACCAATTAAAACTGATTTGATCTTAAAAAAAAACAAAAAAACAAACAAGACTTTTGGTGAAACAAATGCAGTCAATTTGATAATATTTTTAATTTAGATGTTACTACACAAAGCACATTCAGGTTGTTTGAAAAAAAAAGTTTTTATAGTGAAATCTGTTTTAGTTTAGAAGCACATTGTAAACCATGGTAAACAATAAAATGGTTAACTGTCAAAAATCAAAGACACTTCATAAAAATTTACTGGAATTTCACATCAAAATACTGCAAAATTAACAAGAAAAGGAGAGAAAAAATGGAAAAGAAAAAAAAGCTTTGCAAATAAGTTTCCCAAGTTTGATTCCATATTAAAAGCAGAATTCACCTGATACACACTTACACACACTATGTTCCACTCTGATTACATCCTAATGTAACTTTTTAGAATTCATTGTGTGTGCATGTGTGTGAATAAGCAAGAGAGGTATTACGAGGAGAGATGTAATAAGGCAGTGAATGCCCTCCATGGGAGGCGTTGAATCCCTTTCTGATCTATTCACATTGTAGCCCAGCAACACTTATCCTCTGTAGCTGTATAGAGCCGAACAGTGTGTTTGTGTGTGTGTGTGAGTTTTACGCTCCATTAGCAAGTTTGAGAACTAAAGGCAGGTCTGAATACAGCTCCAATTAGAGAGAGTTAGAGAGCCCACTAACACACTAGTCTCTCTGCCACCCAACTTCAGTCAATTACTTCTCTCTTCCTTTCATGCTTTCTCTTTTCTTCTTCTCTTTCTTTCTGTCTTTTGTCAATTCTGCTTTATCTCTTTATCCCTTTTCTGCTTCTATTTCGTTGTCTCCTTTCTCTCTTTTCTGTACTTGCTTTAAAACACTGTTCATTGCTATATTTTCACCATCCCATCTTCCTATCTGCCCTCGCTGCCGGTGTTGACATTGCATTGAAGCGATTCCTGTGGAGAGGTTATGAAAATAAATCCAGTGGTTTTGCTTAACGCTGTTTTTATGCTCACTTATTTTTTGGTTTTTTTATTGACAATGCTTAATATGTACATAATATCAAATCACTCTACACATTTGAAATATTCATTTCTTATTTCAAGTGTAAACCAACTTCCACAGCCATTATGACAGACACAGCAGATAGCTGCAATTTTAACACATAGACTGCCAGGAAATACCTCGTTTTGTTAAAGATGATGGGTTTAAAGTGCCTGGAAGAGGATCAGTCACTACATGTGCATGTTTAAGCCAGAGAAGCAAAACTGTCCATCACTATAATATTCCATAAACACACCTAAGTCATCAGCATTGATTTGGCACACCTAATTAGTCCTTATTTCCTTTAAATGGGTAAATAATTATATAAGTAAATTACAAAATTGCCATTTTATTTGAAAGAATTATGTTGAAAAGTCTTCTATGAACCTTCACTTTTCAATGATTATGCTTATGGCATAGAAATCATTCTCACTGAACAGTGGGCCAAATCTAGTTCTGTGTTTTTATATGTAGCCTACATTAGGGTGACCATACGTGCCATTTTTCCCGGACGCGTCCTGCCCAGGATTTCTATATTGCTTTGATTCAAAGCACCTCGAGAGCATTTTGAAAACATAAGGAACCGATGTCATACACAGATCGGTCTGCACACGCAAACAAAGACAAATCCTAGATATTTTAGGCAATATAGAAATCCTGGCCAGGATGCATCCGGGAAAAATGGCACGTATGGTCACCCTAGCCTACATGCTACTATTTGTCTGTTTAAATCTGGCTAATACACACACTTCCCTACCTTTCTTGTATCCTGTAAAGACCGACTCAATCCTATTTTCCCAAACAGCCTGATTGTGGACGCCAGTTACACGCAATAACGCCACTGGAGCATAAACATTTTAGCACGCTATGCCGGGCCATTTATCACAGTGACACCCATAGGTAATCTACACCGCACACCGCACTGGACGTTAACCAGAGGCTCACTACTTCTCTCTCTCTCTCTCTGGCTTAAGGCTTTGCCCTTTAATAGGCTTTGCTAAACATTGAGTCATAAAGTCCATTTCTATGACAAAGTCACAGTAAAAACTGAATATGTGCATCTGTTAGCTTAAAGAGCTAATTCTACCCGATTTGACACTTAAAAGTGATTTTGTTGGTGTTTTTTTACTTGGAAAAAAAAAAAAACAGTTCATTTAGATGCTACCACATTAACTGACCAAACATTTTCATAATCTTTGTTAGCCAAGCTAAAGTTGTCCAATATCTGTTTCACATTCCATCCATCTTTTTTTTTTTTTTAAGAAGAAAGAAATCCAACAATTGTAGACATTGTTGGTAAAATAAGCATTTTGAGGATGGCTGTCAAAAATGTGTATGTGTGAAAGAAAGCGCACGTGCACGTGTGTGGCCACCGAAAGCAGACATTTAGTGTTCCTGTCTATGCTTGCTCTCTGAACTTCGCATTTGCATGACGCCCCTGTCAGTCACTCAACTAAACCAAAGACAACAGAGGGAACCACCCATGAAGACTTGTTCTTTCAGTCTGCCTCTTACTCAATACGTTCCCTCCTTTCTCCACTTCCTTCTTCTGGATCGAGCATGATGCCGCAACTTCATCAGTCACTGACGGTTTTCTCCAGGCGGCGGCGAAAGGTACAGTGTAACACAAGCTCATCTGACACAGCAGCAACTTTGTTCCACTCTGCTATTAAGAAGGGAACAGCAGTGAAACATCCCTACAAGCCCTGAAACAGATTGGGCTTTGATAATATGCAAGATAGCGATCAAAAACTACACAGTGAGTAAAGGCATCACAAGGTTTGAAGTAAAGGCCCGTGCCTCAGTGTCAAAGTGGCTTATATAGTATGATGGGGGGATGAGATAGGAAAGAAGTGTGTGCAAAGCCTTCTTGAAGCATTTCCAAGGTTATATGGTCTACCGAAACATGTTCAGCATTAGCCAAACGCCAAAGCACACAGTGTTACTGCTGTCCTTGACGGGAAGCTAACTGCATTATTTAGCATACATCATGATATGATCCTTTGTTTGATTAATTCAAATGACCATTCGGTATTATTTACTTACCCTTATGCCATTCTAAACCTGTATGACTTACTTTCTTTTGTAGAACATGAATGTAATTAAACTCAATGGGGTCCAATGTTGTTTTAGACCCTACTGACCTTCACTGCACGGACAAAAACAGTTCTTTTACGTTCTGCAGAAGAAAAGGAGTCATACAGGTTTGAAATGACATGTACAAGTCTTGCACGTTCATTAAGACAACTGAATGGAAAACAGAAGTGGAATCCTGCAAGAGCAGCTCAAAGTAGTAATTTTGTGCATAATCTTTGTAGAGAAAGAGCGGTATCATGTGCTTCTGCATTTCCTCGTGGCAAAAACAAATTCTGCCTGCCTTGTCACTTTGTTGGCACAAGTTTGTTAAAAGTATATTCCTTCAGATTCCAATCTTTGTCTGTTGATAAATTACTTTATCTGAAATAAATAAATGAAAAAAAAAGGTTTGTGCTCAATGTCAATCTCTTTCTCTCACAGTGACTGCGGCCCCTCTCCCTCTCTGTCCCTTAGGTAAAAAGTGAGTCTGTGCAATAACATTATGTTTCCCGATGTGGGCCAGATGAATGCAGGCTTTTGTTTTTGCTTATCCCCTCTTCCAAAGGGCCCGTTTTAAACGTCTGCATAAAGCACCTCTGACCGAAGCGGAATCTCCTCCTAAAGTAGAAAAAGGTGCTGTTTGATTTGATACTTCCTCCCAAAGCAGCACATGCTTCCTGTGGCCTGTCACAACATGGCTGGAACTGAGCCGGTAGTTGGGGTCTCCAGGACGACTGAAGGTTGACGCTTCGGGGTGGTCGGAGTGTGCGTGCGTGTCTTTGGATGTGTGTGTGAGGAGTGTAGATTTTGAATGGATCGCAGGAGGAGGTTGGAGTGGAGTCTGTTGGGGGGTAACTGGATATATATATGTGAGATGCTGTGTGGCTGAAGGGCTGTAGATTTCCTTGACTGCTGCTCTCTCGCAGTGTCCTGTAAATCTATTTCTCTTCCCAAACAAACCAGCTGCCAGATTTCTACTCTTAAATTATATCCTGGCTATAGAAGACCCCTCTTTCTTTCTCCCTCTCCATCCCTCTCACTGAAACATTAATTTAGTCATCAATAAAAAGTAAATACACACTACCAATTACATTTTTAATCATATTAAATTAATAATTAATTAATCATTTTATTTAGCAATGCATTAAACTGATCAAAAGTGACAGTAAAGACTGCAATGTTATAAAAGATTTCAGTTTCAAATAAAAGCTGTTCTTTTGAACTTTCTCATCAAAGAATTCAGAAATATTGCTTCATGATTTCCAGAGAAATATTAAGCAGCACAACTGTTTCTTGTTGTCTTTTCAACATGTGTCTTGAGCAGCAAATCAGAATATTAGGATCATGTGACACTGAAGACTGGAGTAATGTTGCTTTGCCCTTTTTGAAAAAAATGACACAAAAGTACAACAGAAAATATTTCAATTAAAATACATTTTCACAATTTTTAAAATGACTGTTCTTACTGTAATTTTGATCAAATAAATACAGTAGTGCAGAGACTTCTTCATACATGTATACTTGCAATTTTCTTAAATTAAATGGTAAACAATGTTTAACTATTGTATTTAATTATTGTAATTAAATGGTTAAACGATATTTAACCATTAAATTCTGTGTATGTGCATGTAAAATTTTAAATATCAACAAATTATATTAACAATCTTTTATATAAGAAAATTATATCTTTATCAAAAAGTAGCATGATTTTTCATGCCACAGTAAAGAAGTGACTATTCAGCACTTCAGTGGGAAAAAATGTACATGTACAGACACACTCATATAAGTTAATGCACACAGAAACACACAGTTGTGATTTAGTCCCCTCTCTGCAGCTTTTTGTCTGGAGGGCTCTATTGGTGGGTGGTGAGCATTAATTACACCGGCTGCCCAGTGTAATGCACTGCTCTTTAACCCACAGCTCTCTTTGAAACCTCTACACTCACATTTTCATTCCATTTTTATTCCTCCCCTCTGTCTCCCTACCCATGAAATATCCAGAGAAACACAACTGGAATATAACATTTATTACATTATTTATGCTAATGAAAAATATTTATTTGGTCAAATTTTCATTCATGAATCACTTGTTTGAAATCTGCATGTTTCTGAAATAAAGCCATCATATAGGGCTTTATATACCATCTGTTTAAATGAAAACATATGCTCTAAACTACAAAACACACTGCAAACAATTTGAAGCCACAGCCAGTTCTCTTGGAAATGAATAATAAAAAAAAGTAGTGTGAAAATATTTTATAATTTAAAAAAGTGGTAACATCTATATCAACCTTTCCTCCTTTTAAAAAAAAAAAAAATCTTACAAGATAAACCTTACTAATTTGGGCGACACTAAAAGTTTAGGGTCAGACCAGGAAGAAAAAATAACAGTTGTTCACTTTGACTTTTTACAGTGTGTGAAGAGAGTCCATTACTAAAAAGACTGCACATAAAAACACAACGTCTGTGCACACTTTAACTACCTGACTTAACTTACACACACCCCAATAAAATAAGTGTTTATTGGTTATACATTAGGTTGTAGATGAGGTCAACCTGGTTTACCATTTCATCTAACTTTAATAACGCAAGCTATATGTCACAGGACAGTATAATGAGAGGAAAATATCAGTCTGCCAACTGAAAATTTTAAAAAAAAAATATTTTTTTAATAGTTAAATGAACGTCCTTTTTCTGCATGTTTGTGTTTGTTTCTTGGCTACCGAATAAAATAATGTGTCTTTCCCTGAGCATGTTGTTCCTTTTGCGACAGTTGTTTGCATGCAGATTATATCCACTATCCTGTGTTTGTTTTTGATAATTCATCTATAATTCTTTATTAGGAGGTTCGGACCTCTGTTATTTGCCAGTGCACATGCCTCTATTCATCTTCGCATTGAAATAATATTTGCACAGCGTTTCTGACAGGTTCCACAAAACATATGCTTGTCCCTCACTAATAGTTCAGTACACCAGAGCCTAAGACAACATTCTCAGCTTTGTTTGACCAGAGTGTTTGTTGTTTTATCCAAGAAATCATCTAGGCTGAGAAAGCGCAAGAAAATCCTTCACTAAGCATGACATAGAGCTGTACACGCAGACACATACACATAGGACATACGCATTTACGCACAAACACACACTCACACATAAACTCGCCAGTTGTGCCAAAGGAAACACAGTGAACATGCAGTTTTTGTAGCCATTAAATTGCAGTTTGGGGGAATTCCACTTACATTTCTCTGTTATTGATGTATGACTGATCTATTTATACTGGATAAATGATCTTAAACAAAATGTGCACACAAGCATGTAACATGAGCACAAAAGCATCTCTAACACACACAGAACATCAGGTCAAAGGTTTATCAGTGCCTGGCTTATTGTGCAGTGCCTATTTTTGGGAATGAGTACAACATAAATACAATCTTGTAAAGTTTTTGTACACTTTATACCTACATTTGCACACTGAGGTACTCAAGACAGGGATAGTTCACCCAAAAATGAAAATACGTCATCATTTACACACCCTCATGTTGTTCCAAAACCTACTGTGAAACACAAAAGAAGATATTTCAAAGAATGTCTCAGTGTCCAATGAATGTTAATGTCTAAAATTTTAATTTTTGAATGAATTCTCACATTAACCTCTGTCTGTGTCTGATAAAAAAAGTAAACATAATTTGTTATTAAAATGTATGTTTACAAAGTGTAAAGTTGCATGATTGTTTGAGAGACTTTCATTGCAGTCGTTTGACTTACTGGAAGAGGATGAGCTCTAAAACTATGAGAGAAAAAAAAAACTATAACATGCAATCATGCAATTATGTGAGACGGTCAATGAAAAATCATGAAACCACATCTGATTCATACACCACAATATGTGATTTTCCTGATCCACAATGTGTGACTCACACTTCCACAATATGGTGATATCATTTGATTATCTTTCCATATGGCATCCTATCAAGTTTTTGTGTCAGTTATTTCAATAAAACCTGTTGTTTTTCTTTTTCCCTTACTGAAAGTTTTATTAGCTGAACGTCAAATAGTTTTCTATAGTGTCTTTACCGATTTTATGATATACTGCCAATATGACTTAACAGACTATCGGTGTCTGGCAGAAGAACACACACACATTCCTGACCCAAATCAATGTGAGACATTCATACTTTGTTTTTCCAAGGCATTCTCTGCTGGGACGAATTACAACCCACCACAGCTTTATGGACCTGCAGAAAGAAGGACGAGTGAGAGAGGGAGTGTGTTAGAGAGAGAGACCGTGTCTGACTGATTTCCACAGTGGCAGATTACATGCACATTCTCCACAGTCATGACCAGATCATTCGCTTTCTGTGACCCTCAAAGTCTTCCATCTTCTCCTCTGAAAGAAAAAGTACCGTGCCGGGTCGTGACCCATTTACGCTCTCCCTCGCACGCGGTCATAAAACTTTAGAGTGGACGAAGTGAAACCGAGTTCAGAGAGACTAATTCTGCACAAGCCCGAAAAGATTCAAAGCAAATGGCCACATGTACAATAAAGCTCACACTGTGAAATAGAGGTTTCTGCCTAAACAGAGAGAGAGGCTCTTGTTGTTGTTGCGCACACACACACACACACACACACACACACAACGTGTCAGTTTTGCCAAAGGTTCTGCTGTGCGTCCTGTGACATTTAACCTGTTGAGCCTAAAGGGTGTATGACTTCCTTAAATGTGCTCCAACTTCCACAAACATCTGGATGAGTTACACCTCTGATATCCCCCAAGGTCTTACACACAGACAAATGGAGGAAGTAAAAAGCCTAGCAGCTTTCACCTCACCCACAAATTTTCTGTAGCGAGACTCGGAAACAAGCAGAGACGGTTTGTGCAGTTTTTTTAAATAAAATGCTGCAGGAGAAAGAGGTAAACACTCGCTGCTAATAACTCTCTGCTGCACACAGATGTCGGTTTGAAGGTTTGCCTACAGTGAATAACTTGCAATGCTTGCACAATTTTCCCCCAAGATTGGAAACAAAATACTGGGGTTGGATGATTCAACAGCTCAAAGCTCAGTCAACAGCAGACACTGTCCTGAAGTCAAACAGGAAATTGGATTTATAATATGACAAGAGCTTCATATGTTGAATTTACATACCACACTGACATCTTGCAGACATGAATCAATTAAGTTTTCTATGACTGTACTGGAGGGTTTTAATTAATGATGGATTATTGCATGTGTGTGTATCTGTATCCTTTTCCACATCTGTTTAACCTAGTGGGAGGACAAGCCGCTCAATGTCTGACTACCCTCCTTCTTACTAAAACTTGTATGTATATGTGTGCATTTGTCAACTCTGAAGGCAGCCACCACACATGAATGAACACACACACACACACACACACACACACATTGGGTTTTCATGTTTTATGGGGACTTTCCATAGACATAATCATTTTTATACTGTACAAACTGTGTATTCTATCCTTAACCTGCACAGAAAACTTTCTGCATTGAAAAAAAAAATCCTCATGGGGACCAATAAATTTTTTATTCTTTTTTTTTTTTTTTTTTTAAATACAATAGTACAAGCACACTTCTCTATAATAACATTTCACTAAATTAAATTTGCTAGGTTTCAAAACATGAAGCAATGGATGCTGTTTAAAATTAAGACAACATTTCCTGGACACTTTTTGGTTGTCAAACATAGTGGAACATGTTTATTGTCAATATGATAAACAACAACGGCAGTCATTCTCATTGGACAGCTGTGTGAACTTTCATAAATCCATGAATTTAGTTTTGAGAAAATTCAGACATTTTAAGTGTCAAATAGTGTGCAAACACTTTTTAGGCCCACCACATATATTTGTCAAAGTAGGAAAACATTGGAACATTTTAAATAATGCTTACTTTACAAGAACGTATACTTACCCAAACTCAAACTGTTAGTAGTGTTGAAAAGCAGGAGTGAGTTTGCTGTTAGAATTTCTGCCAGACAGCAATGAGATCACATCCAGAATCAGCATTTCTTGGGGTCAAGCCCAGATAAGCATTGTGATCGAATGCAGTACACACACACACACACACAAAGGAAAGTGCAGGTTGAGGTGCAAGAGCACACATTAATACACACATACACTTCAGAGCTTGCGTGACTATAACTGTGATCCAGGGACACACTGGAAAGACTGCTGTCCTGCGCAACCCTGCCATTCACAAGCGTCAGATATTATTAGGATGCACTCACCAAATCAGTCAAGGTCAAACAGACAACTGGAAAAGGATACTTGTAAACAGACAAAATGACAGGCTACAGAACACTTTCCAAATCTCCTAATTTATCTCAAAAGAAAAGCACATACTCATACAGACACACAATGCTCATGTCAGGGTTTACTGGAGCGTAGGATTTCCTTGACAAGAAAACTCCAGTGGCAGAATCTCTCACTTTGCTTTCTCTCTTTTATTGATGGAATATGAAAGCAAATTTACAAGCAATCATTCAAACTGCCAAATAATCAGAATATGGCGAAATCTGTTGATTATTAATTACTTAATGCATCTAGCGACTTTGATAATGACTGAGAGAAATAAATAAATGCATAACCCCAATGCATAAGTGTGGGTTAGTATATTATTGTAAGTGATGATCTGCAATCATCTTGTCATCTTCCATTTATGAGAGTTTGTGTGTTTGTGTGTGTGTGTGTGTGTGTGTTCCTATAAATGCATTACAGCAAAAAGGAACTGACTGAAACCATTTGTGGAACATTCGAAATGTCAAAAAATGTTAACAAGCTGATTCGAAAAAGAAGTGCAGGCATTGTTTGGAACTATTTAATAAAATAAAGCAAAACAAAACCATCATTTGTAAACACCCAAAACCGATGGACACCAGGCTTCACTCACAAGAGACAGACTACAGAAGGCCTGATGACAGGCTCTGTCTCTGTAATGACGGATTCACAAGGGAGGGTGAATACTCATTATATCAAAAAAGATTGTGTTGGGTGTTCTTTAATCTGATAATTGGCCAAATATAAAAGAGAGAGCCAGAGAGAGAGAGAATGCGTGAGCAAGAGAGAGAAGTGAGAGAAGCAGAAAAAGAGAAAAAAGACCTCGATAGGCTGAGTAGATAGAGACGAAAATGAATAGGACACCATAGAGAGATCAGAGAGTGGGAAACAGAGAGTGAGCTGCTGAAGTGATGGACTGAAAGAAAAGCCCTTGTGGGGATTGTGTGCTCCCCTTCTTTGAAAGTTTGCGTGAGGCAGTCCGGGGCCATTTTTCCACTTGACCGCTTTCGGCCTTAACTGTAAAACCGAGACGACATTCCCTCATTAGTCCCGCCGCCCTGCCAACCACATGGCCATTTAGTGTACCCAGAATCCCATTGTTAGAATTGTAGAGGTTATGTCAAAGGTCGCCCAAAATATTGATGAACTTTTCCACGGAGCACTAAGGCTGTGAGCGGCAGGGGTACAGGGTGGGGGCAACAACACAGCTGTATATGGGCAAACACTGGAGACCTTCTGTGCACACATTATTATGCACTCAGCTACAAATAACACATGTAAAAATCAAACCTTCAATCAAAGGCTCATTTCACTTTTCATCACTCATATTAATACTCTCTCTGCTTTCAAACACACACACACACACACACACACACACACTCACTCGGGTCTGTTCATTTAAAGTTTAGGCCCAGCCTTGCGCATGGTGATTGACTTGGATAGAGATTGCGCTTAAAAAGCAGACTCTCTTGCAAAAGATCTGCTCATGTGTGCACATCGAAGCTGGCGTGAGTCACACAACATTACCAATACTCATCTGACCACCAGCCTCTTGGAGGACTCACAGTTCAGCAAAGAAAGGTGAGCGGATGTTCTAATGCGAAAACACAAGAAAACCTAATGCTGCGTACATTAACTAAATGGCTGGGCATAAAAGAACGGAACCCCCGGCAGAGTTAGCAGCTAACCTCAGGCAAATTGTTTCAGTTGCACGATGGCAGAGTGGCCCAGCCCGGCACACAGTTATCCTAAATCTTAACAGCTGTTTTTTTTGTTTTGTTTTTGTTTTTTTGAGACACAATTAAGCCCTAAGATCTATTCTTGGACTAAGAATCTGTTTCAAATGGATATTCATCATATGTTCACAATCTTAAAGCTAAATCTCGACAAGATAAACACAAAGGTCACCGAAGAAGACCACAATAACCTTGCTTGGAGTACTTTTTCACATTTTAAGCATGTTTGCTTTGTTAAGGGTAGCAACTTACAGCTTTTTACTACTTTTCCAGATTTTACTTTTGCAATATCCATTTTGGATTTCATTGCATTTAATCTAAAATGTAGTTAAGGACACATTAAGGCATCAGATTATAGAGATTATATAGAGTATAATACAGATATTTAAAGCTATTTTTAAAAATGAGTGAGTGAAGGAGGTCATTTTAGTGACCTATTGCACCCACTTTTCATTGTTTCCCATAAACTATTAAAATAAAAGTTCTTTGCTGGACCCTCTCCTCATGTCAATAATTATCTTGATTGTATAGTGTTTTTGGGTGGTTTATATGGTTTTGGGGGATTTAAAAAAAGTTACTGATATTACGTTATAGGTTCTTCAGATCAGTCTTGGTTTCTGGGTTCTTTAAGGCACCAGTACATGGGGGAAAAAAATCAACAATAAAAGTTCATTGCAGAACCCACAAAAATTCTCTAATGACATCAGAGTGAAAATCCTATCGGTTCTAAATAGAACCTTTATTTTTAAGAATGTAAAACAGGTTATGATAACAAAGGGATGTATGTTTTGTGTGTGGGTAAGGAGTGGATAATTCTAGCATATGCTGTGAAGATCTCACCAGCCTCACAGCCTTTACTGATGGCAAAAAGTGAAAATTATATTCTCCGTATTCACGCACGTGCTGCAGCCACTGGCCCGGAATAACTGCATTTCTCAAATGTTTTTCTTTCTTGCACTAAACAGATGCACCACAGTTTCCTTACTGCCACTCTTTAAATTATTGTAATGAAGGCTGAGAGAGATTTGAGGATATTACAAGCTGCATTACCATTCTGACGTCCCATCTGGTTAATCCTGCACTTTCTCACGGATTCGCTTACAGCCAAGCAGCCAAGATGGGGCTACATAAGTAGATAGATAAATGCACATAAACAAACTTAAATAACAATTAAAGTCAAAATAAATAAACCGTGACATGGCGTTAAATTGCCAGGAATGTCTCCAGATGTTCCAATATGTTTCAAATTGTGCACATCCCCAAAAACACCATCCCTATAGTCAAGCACGGAGCTGTTTCTCTGCTAAGGGTTCAGGATGACTTCACCGCATTGAGGGGCCAATGAACGGGGCCATGTACCATAAAATACTAGATGAGAACCTCCTTCCCTCAGCCAGAACAATGAAGATGGGTCGTGGATGGGTCTTCCAGCATGACAATGACCCAAAACACACCACCAAGGCAACAAAGGAGTGGCTCAAGAAGAAGCACATTAAGGTCATGGAGTGGCCTATCCAGTCTCCAGACCTTAATCCTATAGAAAATCTGTGGAGGGAGCTGAAACTTCGAGTTTCCAAGAGACAGCCAAGAAACCTTAATGATTTAGAGAGGATCTGTAAAGAGCAATGGACCAAAATCCCTCCTGAGATGTGTGCAAACCTGGTGACCAACTACAAGAAACGTCTTACCTCTGTGCTTGCCAACAAGGGATTCTGCATCAAAAGTACTAAGTCATGTTTTGCTTGGGGATCAAATACTTATTTGACTTACTAAAATGTAAATCTTTTTTTAACATTTGTATGCTGCTTTTTTCTGGATTTTTTGTTTGATGCTGTTTCTATCAGTTAAAAATAAACCTAGCATAAAAATGATAAACCCTTTTTTTTTAAGTGGGCAAACTTACAAAATCAGCAGGGGATCAAATAATTATTTTCCGCACTGTATATGGTAACACTTTGAGTCCACTTCAGACATTCTACTAACTATAAATAACTTTCCAGACATTCTACTGACTATAGGTAACTTTGCAAGTATGTCATCTTATTCTATTAACCCTAACATAACTGTCTACTAATACTTTAATGTGAGGTGACACGTAGTTGCAAGTGTAGGATCTTATCGAACGGACACACGAAATAACAGCAGTACAGCACATTCCTTAGAAGGAGTTGAAGAGCCTTCTACCAGCCATCTGCGGTCATAAGACTAGTTAATAATCAATCTCAGGCCATGGTTTGAACCATTTCCTGTCAGCGTTTTAGCGTCCCTACTCAGAATGGCGATAATGACTAACTTGATCAGGAAACTGACAAGGTCTCTTTGTTTCAAGAAGCACCTCGTGATCCCAATGTATGGAACCTATAGTCTGTCCAACAGGAAAAGGACAATTAAATCAACTGATGCCCTCAGGCCGCAAAACACGAGGTCTGCAGCATGACCATCTCATGATGCCCGCGTGTTCATCTCCAACTTTTCTTTAAATGGACAAAGAAACTCAAATTTGCATAGAGAATTCTCAAAAGGACAATCGTTTAAAATCATTTAAAGTGTTGGAGCAATATGCTTACTAACAAGTGTGTTCTATGCCCGTTTATGTGTGATGTATTAGTTCTAATCTTTAATTTGTAACCCTTTTTTTTATCCTAGCAGGAAAAGCTATTAACGTGTGTGAAATATGTTGAGTTTGGTTTCTTATGAATGGTCACGATAAATGCAACAATTTGGTGTGAACTATATGTCTATTTTCAGCATCGTACGAATGATGAATACTTTTATAAGAAGTTATTAAAACTCCAGAGATTCCCCATGTGGAAGATTAGATTAAGCTTTGTGTCCAAAGAAGGACAGTGCGGGGCGGAGCTCCGCCTACGAAAACAATCCGATTGGATCACCCAGCGAATGGGATGGACTCAAATCCTCGTTTAAAATGGACACACAAGCTTTTGCTCAGCGCGTGCTGATTGAAAACTTTGGCTTCGTCTCATTGGGTGCGCTCCAAAAGCGCTCACAGCCGTTAACATCTGGCCGACCATTGAACAACCACCAATACTTAGTCAAACTTCTGAAGAAACTGTTAGAACTGAAGCCGCAAGAACTTTGAAGAACTTCAAGCGTCATCACGTCACAAAGAAGCCAACCAACCACCGCAGGGCATTCCTTGAAACGCGGCAGACGACGACACATCAGCAGCCAATCAGCCGGAGGTTCCCTCAGCCACGCAAGGAAACAACAGCGCAGCTGTCAAACTCAACTTAAAGCAAGTAATCAAACAATTCTCCATAACTCTGCTGCTGGAAACTGGTTGAATTAATTTTAAGAGTAAAGATAGACAAGTTCTCTGCTGTGGCTTCCTCAAGGAAAGTTTCAGCAACTAGCAAAAGAGTGCTAATTTTAAACTTTCTTCAAACCGCAATACTTCTGAACTGTGTGTGTGCGTGTGTGTATTTGTGTATGTGTGTTTAAACAAGTTAGTTCATGTATCTTAGTAGAATAGCAAATAAACTCTTGTTTCATTTTACAGAGCAGTGTTTGTATTTTGTACTTGCAAAGTTACTGCCTTGCGCTGTCGGTCCTTTTTGCTACCTTGCTCATAATAAATAAAAGGCTGGTTAATGCTAACTTCGGTGGCCACGAAGCAAGCAGAACGACCAAGATACACTAAGTGCTAAACGCTGGACGTCTAAGTGATAAGGTGTAATCATAAGTTGAAATCAGCTCAATTTAATTAAATCAATATTGAATCTTAATAATCGATTCCCTAAAAGCTAAAAGCTACATTAAGAGCTAATTCTTACATAATTGTGGAGAATGCGGGCAGCACAAACTAACTGTTCAAGTATAAAATCGACACATGTTGTTGTACCTGGCTATTTTTAACCAGAAGAAATAGTGTAGATACAGAGAGACAGAGTTTGTTTGTGTGTTTGTGGTACTGTATGCTTACTTGTAACACACAATGTGTTTTGAATGAATGTAACTGCAGTAAATAAAAGATTGTCTTTTAAGACGAAAGCCGCTTAAAAGCGCATTGGAAAGGAGCAAGCGTGTTCCTTGCTCTCTTTCTCATATAAGGCCTTTCATAGTTTTAATTTGCAAGTGCGTGTCCCACTTTTGATTGAACTATGCAACTCCCTGGTGTGAGGATATCAGATTAGCTAACTGATACTTCTCTGCCGTTCTGATTCACTAAAACAGTGAATTTAAGACGTGGCGCTCAGAAAGAGTTGCCAAATGCGTTCTGTGGGAGTTATTTGATCTTGATCAAAGGAAAATTGTGCGATGGAAATACACTGTGTTTTGTCCGTCTGAACAGATTGACACCAGAACTGAGACTCGCCGAAGTCTCAATAGCGCTGTTGTATTGGAAATTAATCTGTGGATTAATTTATCTCTCTCTGAACGAGTTGAGATTGTTAGTGCTATAAGAAAGAGAAGAATCTAAATAGTGCTTTTGTGGTTGGTCAAGTGTGAGATGCACGCACATCTTCTGATGTATTGAAACTGTGTATAACTCACATCCGGGTGTGTGGGTCACCATAGTGACAGCCCAACCCAGGAAGTGCGCAGGCTCAGCCCCAGCGCCATCTTTGAGTTTTTGTAAACAATAGCATAGCATGAGCTAAGCTAACTGAAGCTAATGAGTAGCATTGAAGCCTAGGAAAAATCTATTAGCATTGAAGGCTAGCGATTAGCACTTAACATTTTGTAGCCGTGGGTTTGAATGCAGTGTATTTTGTAGTATGTTTTAAAGTGTGAAATATAATCAGTTGCATTGGAATTTTAAATCACACTAGTGAGATCTTCACCTCATTGTGTCTCTCTTTTGCTCATCCTATCTCTTATCTCTCTCCTCCCATTTAAAAGGATTTTAACAAATGCAAACTTAAATAAACCATTGCTATGCAAGGCAGCTAATTATCATAGGAAATTAGCCAAGCGATCTCACAGGTGGTTTTGATAAGGCATTTATTCAAGATTGGTCTTTCCCCCTTCTAGCTGGAAACAGTAAACTGATACAGCTATTGGGGTTTATTATAAATTAATGCTGGTAGCCTCATTGCTTTGATAGGAAGATAATTAATTAATTGTGATTGCGCTCACGAGTTTAAAGATATCAGTGGATGAACTGCTATTAAGTATTTGAAATTGATCATTTAATTTCATAACGAATCCCAGATTCGAAATTAAATTCATTTCATTAAAATAATTTCAGTTCCTGATTCCATATAGACTGATTGAGATAATTACGTGTGCTCTGATAATTTAACAATAACATTAAGATCTTCATTATTAACTACCAAGCGAAATTTTTAATTTCAGTTATAATTAGGGTGGCACGGATTTGTTCCTATGATTGTAATGACACGAGGAGGAAATAGCAATTTGTTAGGTTTAGGGATATGAAATTAGGGATGTGGAAGTTGTAATTTAATTTCATAATTAATTACGAATTCGAAAATTCTAATTTAATTTAACAATTAAATACAGTTCCTGTTTCCTCACTGTTCCAGTTGTAATTGCGCTTATAATTTTTAATGACAAACATCATTAAGATTGTAATCCTTAACTGCCAATGATACTCTGAAATTTTAATTTCACCCGCAACTTATTAGGGTTTGGGTTACCCTGCTTCAATACCTACGGATTATCTTAATCATAGGTGCTCTTCTAATGTTAATGACAAACATCGTTAAGTTATATCTTTAACTAGCAATCATTGCTCTGAAATTTTAATTCCAGCATTGGCTAATTAGGGTCTGAGCGTCCCTACCTCAAGGATACATTGAAAATTTTAATCCTAATCGATCCGATCAATTTTAATGATAACATCATTAAATTTTAATTAGAAACAACAATTTCTAATTTAAATCATTTAATTCAATTCATAATCAGTTGGATCAATCTATTGGGCCTTATTTTCAATCCTTTAGTTACTTAACGCGGAAGTTAACTTAAGTTCCTTTTGCTTAGGTCTAATAGTAGATAGGGCTCCCCCTAGTGCTTGGTTGGTGAAGTGAAATTGTCTCCAGTGTGGGCCACAGCCAGCGGAGTCACCCGTTCCGACGTAAACCTGGTGCAGGCTGGGGGGAAAACCGAATATCTCTGTTCTAGTGTTGCAAGGTGATGGCCCGCAGCAGGCCTAGCAATTGGGTATCCGAGGAGGAGTCAGCGGCTGACTGGGCGAAGGTGCGGATATACCACCCCGGCTAAACTATTGACGAAGTACGTCGAACTTCGCGTTCGCGCTGACGGACAGATACCGGGATCTAGCCCCGCCCCTCTTCAGGCCAGCAGTCAGTGACGTGCCTCACCCGAGTCCAAGCCCGGTTGTGTCAAAAGCCACAAGCTGTCTGAGGCTTACAGTCATACGGTGGGGACAGAGTGTTCGACAGAACCCTTACAGGAGCTCACCTGGTGCGCTTGGGCGGTGGGCCTTGCCGCTGGACTCCGCTGGACCAAGTTAATTCCTCACCCTGCCTAGGGCATAATAACTTAACCTTCTAATTAGCCAAACTCCAAAAGGAAGTTAGGTTTTTACCAATAGTTAGACCAGTGTGTTTTATCCTACTAAAACTAGTAGTGCCCAACACCTAGGTGCATCGACTCAACAGCGCCACCACGCTGCCACCTTTGTTACTAATCCTAACCTTGGGAGCAAACCTCACTTTCCTTCTTCTTTTTTCCCACTGCTGCTATCTTCTAATTTGACTACTGCTATTGTTGTGTGGGATTTTTGCCTGTAGGAGGAACACAAACAGAGAACTCAAGCAATTGAACAGGTTTGTGTGAAACTTGAGAACGACAATTCAAAATTGTTTTCCATTTACCTTCCTCTTTTGTGAAATCCTACCCCGCCAGGCTAAAGCAGGTCAACAGAAGGTAGGCGCCGGAAAACTTCAAGCACGCGAACACTTTAATTAGCGTTGTGGTGTCAATTTTGCAATTAACGGGACCAGTGCTGTCATTGTTATTGTTTTCCTTCACCCCGGAGAAAATTAATAGCAATCACAGACTTACAAAATTAAATTTTTGCCCATTTACAACCCTCTGACTAGAAGCAACCTTCTAACATCAGACTTAACAAAAAAAAAAAACAAAGAGAGAAGGAAATCTAACATCAGAAAGAGATATTTTTGTTCTTGTCCCTCTCCCTTACTTTGGCATTAGCTTAACCTTCGCCCTTGAAAAAAAACAGAATAAAAAAAGGGCTTTCCTTTGCAGGAAAAAGGTGAAGCATCCAATTATTACCCTGTTCCTTGCTCTGTTGGTGTTCTTCTTCTCTTTATCTGTTCTGTAGCCGTGCTACCTGTGTATGTGCTCAATCCCCCCCCCCACACACGTTAGCAAGGAGTAGCCTATATTTCAGATACCACTCGTATGAGGACCACAGTCACAGAGAACCACACTCACCTGCTTTAGTACACACTCAACACTAGTACACACTCTACATTGCATATCTACACCCCTTGTTTGTTTTGTTTTGTTTTCTCTTCAAGGTCTGTGTCAGTTTCGGTTCGAGAACTCCCTCATCCCGCCAGAACATGTCTCACACCACAGGACATGTCGGTCACTGGGAGGGTCTGGAAGCATGGCTAAGTGTTGTGACAGACAGCCTCCTCCCTAAGGCTGCGGAAACACTCAAACATCAGACACAGGACCAGCTGGATGACAACCTAACAAACCTCATGGCACAAGACCCGAGTCAAAGCTATAGTCATAAAGAATTAGCCAAGATCACCGGCTCCTTAAGTCACACACTCATCGCCACCCTCAAGTTGAAGCGTGACACAGCTACACAGCTCCAGCAGGACGACACGCGCCAACGGCCTTGTCAGCAGCTGGAGCTGGAGGCTCAGGAACGACGGGAAGGACCCGATGAGGTGGAACAAGGTGCTGAAGAGGAGATCAACAGTCTAAAAGAGACCCTAGCAGCTACTAGCCAAGAAATGGAACAAGTCAAGGCAGACTACGCTGATCGGACCGAAAAGCTACAGTATGCGGAACAGCTGCTGGAGAAAGCAAGGGCCGACTTCAGAGATAAAAACGGCAGAATCAAAGCCCTTGAAGCTCACCTGGATGAGTCAAGAAACGAGAACAGCCGTCTAACACGACAGCTCGACTATATAAAAGAAGAATCTGATAGTTTCCAAGAGGAACTCAAGCATGCCTACGAGCTGCGCCGTGAGCCGTCGACGACACGACGCGCACCGACCTCACCCCTGCCAAGCAGAACTGGGTCACCTGTTCCTGGACTGACACGTGAGAAAAAGGTGGAGGGGGTGGTGTTGAAACATTCACCAAATACCTCTGGAGAACTTTACCTCAGCCAAAAGAATCTGCTGCCGCCAGCCGCAGATCATCGCACGGCTTGGACCTGAGAGACCTCGACAAGCTCGCCAGGAACATTGGCAAATTCACCCCGAGCATGCCAAATAGCCAAAATGTCCAAGCTTATCTCCAAGATATCGATTTCCATCTGGAAATGCGACCCAACGTTACGGACAAAGATAGACTCTATTTACTCCGAACGACATCCAGTCCTGAAGTTCGCAGCTTCCTGGACAGGCAGCCTGCTTACACAAAGACTGATTACCAACTGCTCCGAGAAGCCCTCATTAAAGAGTTTTCCGATCCTGAGTCCGAACAAGGCCTAGTGGCTGCCCTGGAGACAAGACAAGGACGTCACGAACCTCCTCAAGCCTACTACAGCCGACTCAGACGAGCATACTTTGGAACTCGCAACGAACCTGACATGGAGGATGAATTGAACTTCAAAACTCTCTTCCTAAGGAACCTCCATCCAGGCGTAAGCCACCATCTTGGCGTTCTCGCCTGCCCACGAACAATGAATGCTCAGCAGTTGCGAGACTTGGCGCAGAAAGCCTACGGCAAACAAAAGATGGCCTCAGAAAAGAGCAGTTCACTCAAAGTCAAGGGCTGGCTCTAGAGGGCGCCCAACGCCAAGACAATGCCAAGCCGCCACCCAGAGAGTGGAATGCAACCTCGTCCAACAAAGAACGAGACTCCCACGCTGGTACCCGATCTAAACATAGATATGAACGCTGGGATGGACCGCGTGGACGTCAACGCTCACCTGGACGACACTGGGAAAAGACATGGGACCAGTCAAGCCCTCACGAAAGTCATTGGGAGAAATCGTGGAACCAGCCAAGCTCATTTGGAAACTCAAGAGGAAAAAACTCATGGGAATCCAACGGAAACTCCAAGGGAAAACGACAAACTCACCCTGGAGCAACCAGCCCAAGGAATCGACGAAAGAATTCGCAGAGATTCCAAGCTAACCGAGCTCAAACTGAATCCACACAAGAACATAACACACCACCGTGTTTCGACTCACAAGAGCTGATGAAAATGATGATGAAAGAATTCTTCCAACGGAAAGAGGAAGATCGGAAATGGGAAAAGAAAGAGAAACCAGATTCAGCCTGACTAGCGGCCGGACGAGATGGCAGCGACCAGCTGACCCAACCAGCCACGGAGAACAGCACTCCTTCACCTCACGCTCAGAGAACCGTAATCACACTAACTTCAGATGGATACGAAATCCCTCCTGAAAGCCCAGCAACAGAGTTAGGCACTAACTCAACACCCAATGCTCTAGATCACAGCAGCGTCCAACAAACACCTGCTGATGAAACCATTCAAGTTCCTGAAAGTGCTGTCTTGGTCGTCTGCCACTCCTCCGAAGAACACATCAGTCCTGACATCCTAACCGTTTCCTCCCAAAATCCAGTCCCTCAACTCCTTGGCGATCTCATTGAGAAAGGTATAGCCAAAAAGTTCTACCTCTCCATCATCATCGAACAACACATCAGAGTCGAAGCCCTTCTTGATACGGGAGCTGACATTACTCTAATGTCCAAAGAACTCCTTGAGGAAGTCCAAGAAAGAACAAAGAGGACTAACAGAACCCTCAAACTTCAAAGGTGTGAACTGAACCTCCAAGCATATTCCCACACGGGCCTACAACTAAAACATGTGGCCCCAATTCACCTAACGGTGGGACCAATGGACCTCGTCCATCCAGTATACGTTTCACCACTTAAAACGTATCCACTCCTCATTGGGAAAGATCTGCTTAATCGCTTCGAACCTCTGATAGACTTCAAGCACCTAAAGATGTGGACACAAGTCCGCGAACCTCTGCCCTGCCAGTCAATAGACTCCAACGAGTCGCAGTGTCAAGTCACAGACACCGCCCCTAATTCACTGACTGATGATGCAGTAGCAAAGTCTGTACCTGGATCAAGCACAAGCAGCAAAGACCAGGACCCTCTTCTCTGCTCACTGCAGGAGCCTGAATCAAACGCAGGCCCCCTTCTAATCATGACTGCGATAGATGTCCAAGGCACATCAGTGTCCGACGCGGCACTAGCCCTGTGGGCAGAGAACTCAGCCCTCAGCCTGAATCTATTCAGAACACTGAAGCAAAGACATCAGAGTCTACCACATGTCGCTAAACACAGCCGCTTCCCTCTCAGTCCCTGGTCAACAACCATGGCCACCTCCAAGATCATCTGTGCTGTGGACATACGATGGAACAACAGACATCTGAGTCACTACTTCCTCGTTGTCCCAGACCTGCCTCATGACATCTACATTGGAGCGGATATCATGGTCCGTCTTAATGCTTGCATTGATACTGTGAACGACATCATATGGGCTCCTCTGTCACACCAACTGACAACTTCAGTCAACCTCAAGAACCTCCAATCTGGTCAAACCATGCCAGACGCATGCGCTATGATCACGGAGCAAGAAGCCACGATACCTGCCTACAGCAAGAGTGTCAGCGTCCGCCTCAACATGCGACCTGGCCAAACTCTCAACAGTAAGCTAGGCTTCTTCCAACCTTCCAGGACCTGCCTAAAACTAGGACTGACCCTGGAAGCCACACCTCTCATTGAAGTGTCATCTCGTGCTGCGTACGTGTTGTTCAACAACTGCACGGCCCAAGACATCCACGTTCCTAAAGCCAATCACCTGGGATGGCTCATCAGCCAGGCGTTCCATGACTTTGAACTAGTGGTACCTGTCGTAGGCCCTATACCAGCACAGCTAATGTCAGACGAACACGACGACACCATAACATTCACAAAACCCCATGAAATCATTGCCATCACTTCCATTCTGCCGGTGTCAAAAGAAAGCGTCTGTCGTTCAGAACTAACAGATGACACTCACCTCGCTGTCTACGCTGTCTCAACACAGCCTGCGACAGAATCACCTACACAGGTGACCATCGGGGCCCAAAGCCCCTCAAATGACTTAACTGCCGAGGAACCCTACGCCGGATTCAATGCACAAATTCAACAGATCCTGAGTGAAGCGGATGCCCTCCACAACGAAGCGGACCGCCAAGGACTCAAAGAGGTTCTGTACAAGTACAAGGACTCCTTCGCAAAGGATTCCCTGGATTGTGGACTGACAAACATCCACACCGTGCGCATCCCAACAAACCCAAATGCGCCACCCACATTTGTGCGGCAGTACAAGATTCCTATAGCGTCATATGAGCCAGTGCAAGAAATTGTTGACTCCATGCTGAAAAGGGGGATCATCCGCCCCTGTAACAGCACATTTTCTGCCCCGATATGGCCAGTCCTAAAACCCAACGGCAAATGGCGGCCCACCATCGACTATCGCAAGTTGAACCAGCAAGTACCATTGTCACGATGGCCTATGACCCAGTTGGACCAAGAAATCCCAAAAATCAAAGGCTCGACGATCCTTTCCACACTGGACGTCGCCTCCGGGTTCTGGACGATCCCTGTCCACCCCGAGGACCAACATAAGCTGGCATTCACCTTCGGCAATCGACAGTACACCTTCACACGGTGTCCCTTCGGCTATGCCAACTCACCAGCAGAATTCAACATTTTCCTTAACAAAGCATGCCCTGACGCGAGAGCCAGAGGCAACATTGTCTACGTAGATGATGTTTTGATGAAAAATTCAAGTGTGCAAGACCACCTCAAAGAAATCGATCACGTCCTAAACCAGCTGACAACGGCCGGAGCCAAGATCGCTCTTCACAAAGGACAGTGGTGCAAAACAAAGGTGAACTATGTCGGACTGCTTGTCGGGAGAAACGGCATCGAGCCACAGTCTAACCGCACCCAAGCAATCCAAAGCATAAAAACGCCGACTAACATCTCTGAGCTGCGAAGCTTCCTGGGAGTGTGCAATTACTCGCGACAGTTCATCGAAAACTACGCTGACATCGCACGACCACTAACCTCCCTCCTGAAAAAGGATGAACCCTTCGTTTGGACGGAAGCCCAGGACACAGCGATGAGCCAGCTCAAACAGCGCCTGTGCTCTGCTCCATGCCTGGCCTACCCAGACCCAGGGAAAGAATTCTATCTGGACGCTGGATTCTCCAATCATTGCCTCAGCGCAGGCCTATACCAGCTCCATGACAAAGACAAGCGAGTGGTCGCTTATGCCAGCAAAACGCTGCTTCCCCCAGAATGCAAGTACTCAGACTGCGAAAAGGCTTTGCTTTGCACTGTGTGGGCTATCCAGCGTTTCTCTAATTACATTGGTGCACAGAAAGTCATCATCGAGACCTGTCACCAACCAGTCACCTTCTTAAACAGTCAACGCATCAGAGATGGCGTGGTGACCAACGCACGCATAGCTACCTGGCTAATGACACTCCAAGGACGGGACGTCGAGGCAAGATATGCCCAAAACTACAAATCCTCACTTGGAAACGGGCTAGCGGCCTGCCAGAACTGTTCAACGGACACGCTGCACACACCAGCGGAACCCAAAGAACCACCACAACCTCAACTGACGAATCACAGGTACTTCGAGGAGAATGTGTGTGAAGGAATGCCCACAGCATATGTCGATGGCTGCTCCTACAACCACAAGGGCCACTTACAAGCTGGAGCGGGAGTGGTCTGGCTCAACAACGACCCTTGCCCACCGCAACAATTCAACTTAGGCCCTCACTCATCGCAATATGCTGAAATAGCAGCCATCCTCATCGCCCTTCAAATGGCTGTATCCCACAACATCAAAGAACTCCTCATCTGTACCGATTCGAACTACGCCCGTCTGAGCTTCACATGCCATTTAGCTGGGTGGAAACAGAATGGATTCAAGACAGCTAACAACAAGCCTGTCAAGCACCAGGAACTCTTCCAAGCAAGCGATGCCATTGTCACTGAACACGACATGATCGTTTATTGGAAAAAGGTTCGAGGTCATTCACGTCAACCAGGACAAGACGAGGCTGTGGTAATAGGCATTTCTTCACAAACAGGTGCATTACACGGAGAGTCCTGGACATTTCTAACCCTCCACCCAACCCATCAGTGGCAGCACCAACCCCGCCGTAACGCCACTGTTTCTTTTAACTTCCTCCCACATTTCCCTATCACCTCAGTTCGCTGCTGATGATCTCCTCACCCTCCAAACTTCGGATCCAACACTGCGAACCATGGCAGCTCACATTTTTGATCCCTTAACTCATCCTATTTCCACCTCCGACCTAGCCACTTCCTCCGAGCTCCGCACGCTCCACTCTATCAAGCACATGCTGCATCTAAGAGACGGTGTTCTCACATATGTCCCTGAGCCCCTCACTGCGCCAAAGCTCGTAGTACCTCATGGGTAGATGCACCATGCGCAGGACACCACGGTGCCAAGGCCACCTATGAAACACTCAAGCAAGTAGCATACTGGCCTGGCATGCAGCAAGACGTAGCGGAATACGTGAAAGGATGCCTGGTGTGTTGCCAGTTCCAACCGGCAAACCCAAACCACCGAGCCCCACTGCAAAGGAAAGGAATGACTTTCCCATGGTCGGACCTCCAAATAGACTGGGTAGGACCCCTGCCACGGTCAACGCGAGGTAACAAATACTTCCTCACCGTGGTCTGCGAATTCACAAAGTGGATAGAATGCCTCCCAGCTCCCAATGATACAGCAGAAACGACAGCCTGCCTGTTAATGAACCACATCTTCTCAAGATTTGGACTGCCTTTAAGGGTCAACTCTGACCGCGGAACCCACTTCACCGCCGAAATCATGCAGGAAGTGTGGAAACTCCTGGGTATGCAGGCCAAGCTCCATATAAGCCATCTCCCAATTTCCTCACACCAAGTTGGACGGGCCAACCGGACAGTGGTCAGCATGCTCAAGAAGTACGTGTCAACCAATCAGAAGGATTGGGATATTAAACTCCCTCTGGTACTGATGGCCGCTCGAGCCACTCCTCACCAGTCCACCGGAGTACCCCCGTTCACGATGATGACAGGGAGAAACATGACACTACCGCTACACCTGCTGTACCAACCTGGTGACTTGAATCTCGTCACCGCCTATACCACTCACCAGTACCTGGAAGAGTTGCATCAGCACCTGAGAACGACTTTCGCCTTCGCGCAACAGCAACTACAACGAAGCGCGGAAGGTCGTAAAGCCTACTACGACCAAAAGGCCTCTCACCATGAGCTCAATGTCGGAGACAAAGTGTGGTACTACAGCTTTGCCCAACCAAAGCAGAACGCTCCCCATCGCCTGTCAAAGAAGTTCCTACCTCACTGGACAGGACCCCACGAGATTGTAGACAAGCTCTCACCTGTTGCCTACCGAATCAAAATCAGACAAGGGCGCAGCGAGCCAGTCCTTCGATGGGTCCATCGAAACCAGATAAAGAGGCACCAGAGCTCCAGCCGACCGGAAAAGGGGGAAGATCAAACCCACTGACACAGACCGACAATCATATGCTCTACACCACACTAACATAATTTCTGTTGTTTAGGAAAACATATAGCTACCTTGCTTAAACACAACACTGACACACTCTCCTCCGCTGCACTGCTAGGGCCAACTTCTAGTAGAGAGGAGTTACTCAACACATGTGACACTCGTTTGCTGTCTCACCTCATTCGGTGTCCTTGTGTCTCTTGTTTTTTTTTTTCACTTGTGTCTCTCTTTGTGTTTTTCCTTTTCCTCTCTTACTATAATTTCCTTTTTCCTCTAGTCCCCTCATCAGGGAACCCCCTTTACCAATCCTTAAATCCAGGTCCCTTAATTGAGATTGACTCCCTTCAATAAAGTCGTTGTAACTCGTTGTGAGAACCGTTATCAACCGATCTAGGCGACCTGACAAACTATGGTCGTCCCCGCTAATTGTGCCCTCTTTCTGTTCAATCACCAGGAAGATGTTCAGACTCGCCGCCTTGTTTCTCTGCATAATTGGGGTTACGCCCCAGCCAGAAGTTGCATCGCCCGGACCAGCATCAGGGATAGTACTCCGTGAACAACCGGGGTTATTGATAACGAACTGCAAAACCTACACCCGAAAGGTGTACGTCAGACTAGATCCCCGTGATGTTTTCAGAGCTCACTACACCCTCTCAGCCGCCCAAACCACTTGGGCTGGAGCCCGCTGGACTCGAGAAGTCCTTGCCCATGCCCAGGCAGATGTGAACCACATGCTGCAACAATTACAGAAAATGACTGTAACCCAAGCTGAATTGAGCGGGTACAACCGGCGTCCCAAACGATTTTTGGGTGCCCTACTGGGGGCTGCTGCGGCTGTAGGAACTCTGTTCAACATTGGCATGAAC
This sequence comes from Tor tambroides, assembly GCA_021397915.2. Lineage (NCBI taxonomy): Eukaryota > Metazoa > Chordata > Actinopteri > Cypriniformes > Cyprinidae > Tor > Tor tambroides. The sequence goes on along the minus strand of JAFVLL020024419.1, from coordinate 8,134 downwards.
ACCGCTAACGCTGTTAATCTGGCCACTGTCAGGCGGCATGTGGGCGAAATTCAGGCCGAAATGCCTGACATACGACAACAGCTCTTAGTCCAGAGCCACGCCCTACAGGCCTTCGGGAAATCTCTGAATGGCACCATCACAATTCTAAATACCCATAGCACCCTTCTAAACCAAACTATAAAGTCCATTAATAAACTATTCTCGGTCGTGCAAAACGATGTAGCCCAAACACAACTCCTAACTACCCTCATGACCGACATGCTACGCGAAGTAAGTTCCTCGATTGATAACTTAGCCATGGGTAGGATTCCACACTACTTGATACCTCTTAGCCTTGTCGAAAACATCCTAACTTCGGCCACTGCGGGCCCTGCTAGTCCCATCCAAACCCACCTCGCCTTTTCCCTGGGTAGTGCTATTCCCTTGTACGTAGACCCGGAAGCAGGCGACTTGGCTTTTCTCCTCAGTTTGCCCATTATCGACTCTAATAATATTTACCGGCTTAAAGACGTTGTGAATGTGGGATTTTGGCAAGGGAACACCTATGTCAAAATCCACACTCCTGAAATTGTTGCGTATCACGATAACAACGAGCAGTTGTATCTGGCCCCAAACCTAAAGATGTGTACGCTCACTAAGGACATTCACTTCCTTTGCCCAAGTAAACCCTTCGTCCGCGATAATACTGAGGGCATCTGCGGCTTAGAGTCCATTAGACCCGACACTAGCTGCCCCGCCGAAGCGACACCACGTTCTCAAGTTGAGGTAACGCAAGCCGAAATCATCGGAAATCGATGGCTGGTCAACACCCCAGCACGAACCGCTACCCTCACATACGATCAACACGACACAGCCACACGCATTATCCTGCCCAATCAAACTTTATGGATCACTGTCCCTAAGGGCTCGATCCTCCATATTGACGAGTTAGCATTGTATCACCTTACCGACGATGAGTATCAGGCTGAAATCGAAATCTCTCCCTTCTTCAAACAGCACTCCTTCGTCCTCGATCCAGAATTGGAAGAAAGGATCAAGGAGGAAGGAACGCAACTCATTGACTTGACTCCTGTTGATACAGCTTTAGAAGCTATCGCTCGCCTTCCGCCCGCTGGCGCGCCAATTATTCGGTCTTGGTCTGCCGCTGACACAGCGCTTTGCATCTCTACTATTGTAGGGTACGTTGTGACTTTGACACTGGCCTTCCTCCTACACAAGCGAGTGAACGCCGTTCAAGAGTCTTT
>JAFVLL020024417.1:22500-25000 GCA_021397915.2 Tor tambroides | reverse complement strand
ATGTAAATAAAAACATTTATTTTGGATGCGATTAATCATTTGACAGCAATAAAATGATCATGTTTTCTAGTTTTATTAGTTATATTTAGTGTAAATGTGATCAATATGGTAAAATTCTTAGGGATAGGAGCTAAAAAAAATGTTTTGTTAATTAATTCCCTGTGCATTATTTTAATCTTGTTTATAATCGAATATTTACTTAAACGCTGCCATTTTTATTGTATATATTCTGTTTTATTCTATATATTATATATTCAGTTTTTATTTTTGGTATTTTTTAATAACTGTTATATACAATATCATGTTTTCTAGTTTTATTAATTATAAAATATTAAATAAAAAAAAATAATAGTACAAGCTGTAAACATAAATGATACATTTGCATAAATACTCACATCAGTTTCTATAAATCCATTCAGTAGTAAAATTAATAGCAATCACATTACATGATTAAAAATGCATAATAAAAGTTGCGCTTTTACTAAAATGTTGCAATGTATAGTAAAATAATGTTATAATTACCTTTATTGTGTTAATACATTATACATTATGATATCCTATATATTATATTATAATAATATGAAGCAATAATCATTTTGTATAATATAAATATATAATATAAATCAATATTTGTATATTATAATTATTTGCATATATTATTATACAAAAAGTTATTAATAATTATTAATGTTTACACATTATATATAATATAATGTATTATAATAATATAATAATATTATATAATACAATACTAATAATACAAATAGTAATAATAATAACAACAGATTGTTATATTATATTAATGTTATTAACATATAAATAATTTAATATGTAAAATATAATATTTATTATTTTTATTTGACATATATATATAGACTAACCAACAATATACATGAACAATATGCATATTTATAAAAGAGTCTTAGCCAAGATTAATGAATATTGTTAAAATATAATATTAGTTAACTAAGAATGTGAACAACTTAATTCTGAAGTGTTCTGTTAAAGTGAACTGCTTTCTGCTGATAGTCTGTAGCTGAACTCTGTTGACTTTAAAAGTTCAGCACGACTTGTTTATTTACTTGAAATCATGAGCAGCCTTTAACTCGCCAAACTGAAGTTTCACAGTCGCTTCATCAACACCGTGTGTGTGAGTGTGTGAGTGTGTGCATGTGTGAGAGTGTGTGTGTGTGTGTGTGTGTGGGTGTCAGCAGCAGATGTAGTGTAGGTGTCAGCAGGCATGCGACAACATCATCTGAATATAAACAATGATATGAATCTGATTTCTGTGAGGCCTGGACACATGAAGCCGCCGCAGAACCGCTACAGTGTGACGTGTGTGTTCCTGCTGAGCGCTGACGGACTTCCTCTGTGTGTGTGTGTGTGTGTGTGTGTGTGTGTGTGTGTGTCCATCAGGAGGTGCTTCAGATGGAGAAGCAGATGGGCGGGAAGCTGCTGGACGAACCCAAGTCGCTGAACTTCAAGGACAGCACACACAACCTGCGCCTGTCACTGCACGACGTCCCACACACTCTCTGGAAGAGCAAACTCATCGCCAAATACCAGGTACACACACACACACACACTAAAATTCACACTAAAACACACACACTAACACACATACACACTAAAATACACGCTAAAACACACACACGCACACATACACACTAAAACACACACACACATACACGCTAAAACACACACACACACACTAAAATAAACGCTAAAACACACACACTAAAATTAACACTGAACACATACTAACACACACACAAACTAAAATTCACACTAAAACACACACACACACACACACTAACACACACACACACACTAAAATACACGCTAAAACACACACACACACACACTAAAACACACACTAACACACTCACACACAAGTATACAAGTATGAGGATGTTTTCAATTAAGATATTTTGTAAATTTCTTGCCATATATATATCAAAGCTTAATGTTTGATTAGTAATATGCATTGCTAAGAACTTCATTTGAACAACTTTAAAGGTGATTTTCTCAATATTTAGATTTTTTTGCACCCTCAGATTCCAGATTTTCAAATAGTTGTATCTCAGTCAAATATTGTCCTATCTTAACAAACCATACATCAATGGAAAGATTATTTATTCATAATTCATATGTATAAATCTCAATTTCAAAAAATTGTGTGTATGTATGTGTATATATATATTTATATATATATATATATATATATATATATATATAATTTTTTTTTTTTTTTTTGTTGCTGCATGTTGCATAAAGTTGTATTTATGCGTGTTGTATTTGTTCTGATGCTGATACTCTGTGTATGTGTGTGTGTGTGTGTGTGTGTGTGTGTGTGGCAGGAGCTGGCGTTCCAGCAGGTGTGGAGCGGCTCTCAGAGGAACCTTCACTGCACCTTCACTCTGGAGCGCTTCAGTGCCGCCACACTCGAGCTCTCCTGCAAGCTGTGTGTGCGACAGGTGGAGGGAGAAGGACAGATATT
>JAFVLL020024417.1:0-20000 GCA_021397915.2 Tor tambroides | reverse complement strand
GGTTGATTGATTGATTGATTAATTGATTGATTGATTGATTATAAACAGTATAAACTTTCCTTAAAGAAAACATTGCAAATATTTGATCAGAAGTGTAAGTGAATGAGAGTGTTGTGTTTGCTCAGGACTCTCAGTGCATCGACACGTCTCTTCTGGATCCGGCCAGTAACATCACCACACTGGTGGGTCCGAACGCCTTCCGGATCCCGCTGTCCATCCGGCAGAAGCTGTGCGGGAGTCTGGACGCGCCGCAGACCCGCGGGAACGACTGGAGGATGCTGGCGCACAAACTCAACCTGGACAGGTCAGCCGTTCACACTTACTACAATATATACTTCAGCTATTCCTTCTGTGTAAACTATGTCTTTTAATGCTTTCATGTGTTTTTTTTCTTTTTATTTGTTTATTTTTTTACTTTAAAATAAACGTAAGGTTTTTATTTAATAAAGTAAAAAAATAAACCAATAAAAATATGAAATAAACTTTTAATAATATGAAAAAATGTCACATTAAAACAAATCAAAAATAGAAAATGTACCACTGAAAAATTAAAATAAAACCTACTAAAAATATGAAACAAAAAAACTTTAATAGTAATAATAGTAATGTTTTTTTTTAAATGAAGTTTATTTTGTTTCATATTTTTAGTAGGTTTTATTTTAATTTTTCAGTGGTACATATTCTGTTTTTAATTTGTTTTAATGTGACATTTTTTCATATTACTAAATGTAATATTTTTATTTTTTATATTTATTTTGTTTCTTTTAAAGTTTTAAATTTTTTACTTTAATTTTTAATCGTATTTTATTTAACTTTTTGTTGTATTTTTTCAGTATTTTTTTGTATTTGTTTTCATTTCTGATTTTTATTTTTGTTTGTTTTAAGGGTTTACATTTTTTACTTATTTTATTTTAATTTTTAACACCACAAAAGTTCCCTCTGCCTAAATCAACACATTTTATCAGAAAATTCAGAAAGTCTGCTGTGGTTGGTTAATGTAAGTGTCAATCAGACTGCAGCCTCGTGTCTGATTGGCTGGCTCTGTTTGACCATTTAAAGTCAGATTTGAGAGATTCATTAAATGAGTTGATTGGAAAAAGTCATTTAGTTTGTGTTCATATTTCAGTGCACATTTCTAGTTTTAACGAACAGTCATAAGTTAGATACAGACACTGGTGTTCAGAAGGTCACATGACGTCCTGTGGTGGTTTTCTGTGTTTGCACTCGTCTCAGCAGGGGCGTCTTATCTATCCCAGCATGCCGAGCGGCCAGCGGTGCCGCCCCTCTCCTGCTCTCTCAGTCGCTCACAGTTTTCCCAGCATCCTCTCCTGCTGTGTTTCACTTCACAGAGGTGTAAATGTGTCGTGGAACCAAATAAACAAACCAAACCCTCAGAATCTCATAAGTAATGCTGGAAAACACTCTCATTTCTGAAAAAAGACGCCCCGCTGTGACACTTGACATGCTTGAAGACGTTTTAATAAAACTGTATATGTGTGTATATCACCGCTTTATATGACCTAAATATTTTTATCCAGAGCATAACAGGTTTTCTGTGAGAGTGTGAGGGAAATACCAGTGCTGGATTTAATGAAGTGTATAATAAAGGAAAAAAATCAATATAATAGAAATATGTTGTAACAAAATTTTAAGAACAAATTTTCACTATTAACTAGTTGCTTATTAGCATATTACTAGCATATTGGCAGTTTATTAGTACTTCTAAAGCACATATTAATGCCTTATTTTGCATGACCATATTTTAGATTGCTTAATCCACCCAATACCTAAACTATATATATATAATAACATTATAACATTGTCAACTTTTTTCACTTGTTCATATTTTTTTGTTTTGTTTTGCTTTTTTACATTTATTTAATATAACATTGTTATTTAATATATTTTATTTTAATTTTATTTCATGTTTTCAAATGTGCTTATTGAATTATTGTTTATATATATATATATATATATATATATATATGCACTGCAAAAGTTGTATCTGCTTAAGAAGTAAACACATTTTAGAGGCATGATATTTTATAACTTTTATATTTGTTCATATTTGAGCTGGTTTGATTTAATAATTTCAGTAGCTTCTATTTTCATTTTGTTTTAATGTTTTGACCTTTTAAAATAATTGTATTTTTATTTCGTGTTTTTCATAGTTTTTAAATGAGTGTTTTTATGTTCTATTTATTTATTTATAATCAGCAGTGCAAAAGTTCTTTATCTGCCTAAATCAAAACACACATTTTATTAGATGGCATGATATTTTATATCATTTTGTTTGTGTTTGTTTGTTTGTGCATATTTGTTTGTCTTAATTTTTTGTTAACGTCAGATTGATTCTATGTAACAATTTCATTAGCTTTTTTATTTTTCATGTATTTTTTCAGTTGTTCATGCGTTTTTTTATTAATGTTTTAAATATTGTTTTGAACATTTCGTTGTTGTTGTTGTTGTTTTTCTCCCAAATTTTCATCTTGGTTGTGTTTCAGCACCAGTCCCATCTGTCTCAATCAACATACATTTTAACTTTCTCCGCCAAACACAGAATTTTCCGTGTTTTCACTGTTATACGCTAGGGGGCGCTATCATGCATCTCCTGAATGAGTCTAGAAAGTGTTGATCAAAAACACAGACCAGGAAGATGCAGAAATGAGTGATCTCATATGTAAGCATATGCATATGAAAAATAATGCGATCGTCAACACTAACCGCATATAAATGAAAACTGCTTAATTCAGTGAAATGTCAATTTAGAAACTGTGCAAGCTTTGGGACACTGATGGAAGCCATCTACTGCATCTTTGCTTTGATAATATTACTGAATATGATCCAGATGTAGTAATTGATAAAAATGTGATTTTCCTCAAAATGTTGTTTTTTTTATGAAACCTACCTACATTCAAGTGCTGATAAAAAAAAAAAACAATGCTTGAAGCTAGAATACAACTGATTTTCTCTCTTCTTTATTTTGATGTATAGCATGTTCAGATATTCATACAACAAAATATTCTGGGGGTCATGAAATTTTAGTGAAATTCAGCAGAAATGCTGGTGGTGGCTGGCAACTTTTTTCAAAAACGCTGGCGGGGAAAGAGTTAATGGAAAATTCCTAAACTGCCCCATTGTTGGTTAATGTATGTTTAGTTTATTTCATTTATTTATACAGAGACAATGCACAACAAAGTGTTATGCCAGAGTTAGCTAGTCACTCGTCAGCCTCACGTCTGATCTGTCGCTCCGCAGGTATCTCAACTACTTCGCCACCAAGTCGAGTCCGACGGGTGTGATCCTGGACCTTTGGGAGGCGCAGCACTTCCCCGACGGCAATCTGAACCGTCTGGCAGCCGTGCTGGAGGAGATGGGGCGTCACGAGAACATCATGATGGCCGAGCACTGACCCCCGTCCTTCCCAGGAGTCCCAGCGGATCACTGTGAGCGCGCTCCCAACAGAGGAAGACGTTCCCATCCCAATCAGTTTCTTAGGAAACGCGACTTCTGCTGTCCAAATACTGGACCTCCGGCTTGACGTCACGTGACGGTTCGTTCCCTGAAAACACTCGGAGGTACCTTTCTATCAATCTGTGTGGAGAAATGCCTTTATTTATACGCCGTTCCTCGGTTTTTCTCTCGGGTTTTGCGTCTCGATGTTTTGTGCGCCACCCAGTGGACTGAGCCTGTAACTACACGTCTGTAAATAAACAGCAAACACATCTGAACTGTAAAGTTTAACAGTGTTATTCTTCTGTTTTCTTTTGATTATTAATTGTTTTGTTGCATAGTGATCTGTATGTAATCGAAATTTAGAGGAAAAAGGAAACCGACGGACATCTTTGAGCAACGATTGCGCCGTTTTGTAAACCTTCACCAACTTGATTGGAAAATAAAAAGTGATGTGAATTTCTGGACGCGTTTCAGGAATAAACTTTACTGGCCAGAATTCACAGAGCGCCGTCTTGCTCTCAATCTGAAGAGGTCTGTCTCTGATGCTTTAGTTGACGGCGAATCGTTGTGATTTTATCGGACGGAGAGCAGCGGATCGGAGGACGTTCAGGAGTGAGTGATCGATGAACGGATGGATGCATGCATGCGGAAAAGTACAAAGTGTACAGAGACCAACTTAACTAATAGCCATTGGAGTGTGTTTGTACTTTTGCGTTCACCTTCATTCTCTCTTCTTCAGATTTCTAAAGCTGTCTATGCAAAATCTGCATCCTTTATAAAGCAAATTATACATGCTAGCAGTCGCTTTCCATAGTTATCATACGATTATTATATTTATAGTGAGGATGTTACTTATTCTTTTATGGCACGTTCATGACGTAATTTGCGAACGCTTGCATCTCCTCTGTGAAGTTTCTGTACAAAATGTAAGAAAGAATTTTTAAACAAGTAATAAATTATATTTATATGCAACACTGATTTGGAGTGTGTGTCATGTTTTTATATGGTAATATGCATAATATAGTATTATCAACGGTCATACTTATGTATAAGACATGCAAAGTCTGTGTGTGTGTGTGTGCGTGCCTGCGTTTGTGTGCGTGCGTGCGAGCGTGCGTGTGTGCTTGGGTGCGAGTGTGCGTGCGTGCGTGCGTGCGTTTGTGTGCGTGCGTGTACGTGCGTGCGTTTGTGTGCGTGCGTTTGTGTGCGTGCGTGCGTGCGTTTGTGTGCGTGCGTGTGCGTGCGTTTGTGTGCGTGCGTGCGTTTGTGTGCGTGCGTTTGCGTGCGTTTGTGTGCGTGCGTGCGTGCGTGCGTGTGTGTGCAATTATTGTTTGAATCATTTTCTTTTCCAGGGTTAAAGGAATAGTTCACTCAAAAAAAAAAAACATTTGCTGGAAATGTGCTCACCTTCAGGTCGTCCAAGATTAGGATGAGTTTGTTCCTTCATCAGATTTGGAGAAATGTAGCATTCACTCACTTCATGACTTTTTGTGTGTGTGTTTGTAGTGGTCTTATTTTTTATTTTATTTTATTTTTTCTTTGATTTGATTTGATTTATTTTCACTGTAATTGTCATGTTTTTTATTTTTAATAAAGTCTTTTTTTCATGTTTTGCTATTATGATGTCAATTTTTAATTGTTTTTAATTATTGTATTTTTTATTTATGCATTTTTGTTTCAGCACTGCAAAAGTTCAGTCTGCTTGAACATACTTGTTATCAGAAGCGTCATTATGGATTATAGATTATGAGTATTTTACTCAGAAGCAATATATTAAATATCTTAATGATGGCTTAATTTCTTAAAAACATGCAGCTTTAGTCTCCAGATGTTAACTGATGGACTGGAGTGCTGTGGATTATTGTGATGTTTTTATCAGCTCTCATTCTGACGGCACCCATTCACTGATGAGCAAGAAACAAACTCATCCTAATATTACATGGTCTTGGATGGATGAACACAATTTCAGCAAATGTTCCTCTCTTTTTTTTTTTTTTTGCATTATTTCTTTAGTACGTGACAAGTGTGGCCAAAAAAGGAACTAATAGTGCATTATAAATGATTGTGTATGTTTTTTGTTGGTGGTGGTGGCAGTGATGGTGGTGTGATTGTTGGTTATTTTTTTGTCTGATTTTTTTTTTTCTCTTTTAAAGACTTATTTCAACTCTAAATTGATGTGAAAATGTTGCTGTAAGAAATATGAAAGAAAAAATAGTAAGGAGCATGTCAGAACTTAATTTTATTAAAGGGATGGGAATGTTAAACACTGTTGTCACTCCATTTACATAGAACTATGAAATATTAAAGTTTTACATGTGTGTTAAATAAGGCACAAGGCATGAAAGAAAACATCCTGTACAAACGTTCATGTAACGCAACAAAACATTATTCTTTAACTCATGACATTCAATATGTGCATTCATATTTTACAAGGAGTGAGGAAACGACCAGACGATAAACCTGGCTGTCATTTCCATTAGTCTTCTAGAGAACGTGAGGGAAGAAGCTTCATTTGTAATGTTGTGTGGGTCAGAGTTGGATCATAGAGTTGCATGTTTATGGTTTGACGGTCAGTGTTTATCTGAAGGACTGTGACCCGTGGTGTCCTGCAGGGGGCGGTGTTTTCTCGGTCCGGTGAGCGGCTCGAATGAACTTTCACAGAAAGCAGGATAAAGCCGCTGCGTCTCCTCAGACTCTCGGGACGGAGCGACGCTCGTGTCACAGTTTGATGTCTTGAGACTCGGACATCTTGGCGAGCGTCTTCTTCACCCGGAGGGCGGTCAGTCGGGACGCAGGATTGTGAGCCCAGCACTCGGTCATCAGTTTGCCCAGCTGCCGCAGACACTGGACACACAAACACACAGGTCAGCTTCATACAGTACAGGTGTATTAGAAATGAATGAAGAGTGAAATGATAGAAAGCACTGCCTGCCTTCAAGCCTTGCTCAGAGTGTCAGTCCAAATCTGATTTTTGTGCATATCTGCATGCAACGTGATCATATTTAGCATGTGTGAACAACCAAAAAATCAAATCTGAATTGTTCAAACCTGTTTGAAAGTGCATTCATATGTGGTTTGAAATCCTATTCAAATTGCATTTCTGGAAATGTGTTTCAGATTGGATTTAGTGTCCCCTTTTCACATTCTCACGCCAGAGCTTTTTGTAGAAAACTAAAGCTTGAAAAACAAGCTTGTGTTGTTGCAAAGTGCAAGTCATGTGGAAAGTGACACACACTGCTAGTAAACACAGATCTTTGAGTTTAGAGACCAGTGGAGATGGCGGCAACAGCATGGAATAAAGGCATTTCTGCTGATGATGCCTTATAAAATGCAATGGGTTTAAACTTTATTTAAAGCCTGCATTACAAGAGTCTTTTTAATGCATTAATTATGGCTTGTAATGCACCTTAATGCACTGTACAATCTGATAAATAATTGTAACCACAGTTAATACATTATCACACTTAAGAATTCAATGTTACACTTTGCATTTTAAGTTGTGTTGTAATCATTTATGACAAAATCTAATGCATATTATGAATAATTATAATGCATTATATCCTACTAAGCCTTTATAATAGCCTTTATAATGCATTATACATTAAGGGTTTAAGTAAAGTGTTAACATGAAAAGTAATCCAGCTTGATGGCAACAAATTGCGAGGTTGTAAGACAACATCTGTATTGCTGTACTGTTGTATTGATTGTATGCATAACAATGCAAAGGCACTGCCATAGAAAGGAATGCAGGCAGTAAAATGAAAAAGCATCATGGGACACACAAATGTGATTTGAAGAGTTGCAATACAGATTGGAGCATGTAACTTGTATTCCAATCCAATATGTAGAAAAACTGGCTTGGGACTGCTAGTGTGAGCAAGATGAGTTTCAATCCAAATGTGATTAGAATCTGAGTGAAATGGTTGAGTGTCCACTTTAGCCTCGTTCAGACTGTCAGTCCAAATCTGATTTTTGTTCATATCTGAATAGAATATGGTTGAAATGATTGACTGTGTATACTGTGTGTTGCATTTGTTCAGATTAGATGTGTGTGCCCTGTGGTGCTTTTTTCATTTTATGTAATATTTGCATTGTTGCATAATTGCATACTCTAAAAACAACAATAACAGCAATACAGTTATTACAGTCTTATGACAACATGTCACCATTTGTCTGTATTATATTGTGTTTTATGAGGCAGTGGCAGAAAATTGAATGCGTGTGTTTATTCTGTGCTGCTGTTGTTCACCTGGTCTCAAAACTCAAAGAGGTGTGTAGACCAGCGTTATATATTTGTTTTCCGCACAAGTTGCACTTTGCAACAACACTACCTTGGTTTTGCAAAGACGTTCAGTATGTTTTTTTGACAAACCAGATGTGATGAAAATAAGAATGTGAGAAAGGTACACAAAATCCAATCTGAGCGGTCAGACTGGAATGGAAAAAATTGGAGTTTGTGATATGTTTTGCTGTTCACATTTGTGAAATATGTTAGTATTTGAAGTGGATGCGCACAAGGCTTTGGACTGACAGTGTGAACAGAATCAACTCTGACCAGCAAGAGTCTGAGTGAATTCAGAGAGTCAAATCAAATCGAATATGAATTGGAAAAAAGTAGCCGTGAGTGACAGAGATCAGGTGAGATGAATAGTGATTTTGGAAGAGGTGTAGAAGTAGGACAAGTAGGTCCAAAAAAGGATTATGTTTTGAAGAAGGGTTGCTTTTATTGATTTGATTTAAGTTGGAAAGTAGCTCCTGTGTTTATGTAGATTTGTGGTAGTGTGTTAGTAATGATGGATATAATTGGATGTTTAGAAGTCTAAAGCATGTATGTAGACAGTAAGTGCACTGTAAGAAATGAGTGCTTGTAATGTCACTACATAGTACTCACAGACACTTCATATGAAGTGGGCTCACAAGCTATAAGAGAGTGTCAATGATACAGAACTACTCAGGTGAAAAACAAGTACACTTCCATAATGTGCTTAAAGTGCTCTATTTTCACGCACTAATTTTGTACTTAAGTGTTTTTTTAGTACTTCTTAAGATAAACTTAAGATCATCTAAGGGTACTCAGGTGTGCTATTTTGAGACACCATGAATATAAACTAAAATGCGCTTTTAACATACTATCTTTGTACTTATGTATTAAATGTATTTAGTTACCACTTGTAGTACACTTGAGTGTACTAGTGTATGAAAGATGTGTGCTACAAGTGGTAACTAAATACATTTTTTAAATACAAAGATAGTATGTTAAAAGTGCATTTTAGTTTATATTCATGGTGTCTCAAAATAGCACAGTTGAGTACACTTAGATGATCTTAAGTTTATCTTAAGATGTACTACATAATCACTTTTAGTATATGTGACCCTGGAGCACAAAACCAGTCTTAAGTGTCAATTTTTCAAAATTGAGATTTATGTATCATCTGAAAGCTGAATAAATAATCTTTCCATTGATGTATGGTTTGTTAGGATAGGACAATATTTGAAAATCTGGAATCTGAGGGTGCAAAAAAATTTAAATATTGAGAAAATCACCTTTAAAGTTGTTCAAATGAAGTTCTTAGCAATGCATATTACTAATCAAAAATGAAGTTTTGATACATTTATGGTAATAAATTTACTAAATATCTTCATAGAACATGATCTTTTCTTAATATCCTAATAATTTTTGGCATACATTTTTTTTTTGACAATTTTGACCCATACAGTGTATTTTTGGCTATTGCTACAAATATACCCCAGCGACTTAAGACTGCTTTTGTGCTCCAGGGTCACATATTAAGTAAATAGAGCACTTTAAGTACATTATGGAAGTGCACTTGTTTTTCACCTGGGTAACTTAGATCAGCAGTGAGAGTAGTGCTGAGTTAGGATTGGTTAATTGTTAGTGGTTGCAGATCTGGCCAATGGGAGTGCGCGTTGTGTGCTGGTGTGCAGTGATTGGTTAATGCAGCTGTGCTGGGGTTGGGGAGGCAGTATATAAGCACCAGCCCAGCTCGAGTAAAGACCTGCGACTCTACCTGTGTGACTCACATAAGACCTCACTAACCCCTCCTTTCCTTGGCTTCTCTGCCACTTCTCTTCAAAGCACATCGAGTTACAAATCCATTCAGCTGATTGAGCACTATATTGGCTTCTCCGATTTGCCCTTTCGCTCCAAATTCCTCTCAAATTGGATGCATTGGACTTCATTGCTTTGGCTACTTTCCTATTCATTTCTGTCAAGCTCATTTGCAGCTCTTTCTATTGTATAAAGTGCTACCAACTGATTTCGGTTCATTTCTATTACTAGAACTAATCGTGCCACATTTCCTCCTCTTGTCTTGCTCCATCCAGCAGCTCAGCTACACAGCTTCATGCAAGATGTGCTGCTTTCCTTTACTGCTGACTTCAACATCCAGTTTTCTCCAGCTGGACACATTTTGGATGTATTTTGTGAAACCCAGCCATCTTGGCTCCTGGACTCTCTAATCATTAGCTGACGAGTTCAATCAGGTGTGCTTCATTAGCAGCTCTTCAGAAGTGCTGCTGGGCCTCCAACAACAGGGGTTGCAAACATTGATCTACACAAGCCTGAAGCAATGACTGCTAATGCTTCTTGCTTGCTGTCTTTCTTTCTGTCTCCATTTCTCTGTTATTTTCTCTTCAAGCTCACTCCTGACTCCTCTGGTCTTAGTTTGCACTGTGCTCTTGTTCTTCTCATGCAAGTTGCTTTGGATTAAAGAATATGACAAATGCAGGAATTGTGTTACTTGACTGTCTAACAAGGCTTTTCTGACTCGTATATAGTCACAACACACACACAGCAAACCTTTCCATTCTATTCAGACACTACAACCAACCACATATGCAGTTTCATGCGGATGCTAATATTTAAAGCTGCTCAAATGTCAGTTAATAACTCATTTATAACACATACCTACATAACACTACAGACATATCTCTCATCACGCCATACCTCCAATAATATGTCTTAGTAAGATGACTTTGAAATAATCCATACATGCAATGCAATGCAATGCTGATTGAGAGATGAAGAAATAAAGGCTCCTCAGAAGATGTGAGATGAAGATCATTCCTCCGCTGAGGAACAGTGAAAGTAAAGCTTCTGGAAACAAACGCTCCTCAAAAGATCCTGATGATCAGATTTGAGACTAAAAAATGATTGATGGAGAATCTGCTTCAGTCCAGTAAGAGTTCATCTGGAGATATGACTGCAGTTATTCTGACGTTTACTTGAGAAAAATCAGTGAGATTTCACACGAGAAGCAGCAGCTGAAGCTGGACATTTCTAAAATCCTACTAGAAAGCATAGAGTACACTGTGTGTGATACAGTTAACAAGCAAGTATTCTGATTATATTAATCAAGTTCTGCACATTTGCATATGAAATATGATTCACTGTGATAGTATGAAACAAACAGTTGGTTTTGGCTCTATATGACCGTATGATGACTGTACCTCGTCGCTGCTCCAGCGGTTGGGGAACGAGGGTCTCTGTCTCTTGATGCACACCACCTCCCTCATGTCCTCGTAGGACGGGTCCGTCGGCACCAGGTCGTGATACGGCAGCTGATATTCCTCCACGATCCCTGCAGGACCACACACACAGCACAACAACGCTTCAGATCACAAGCATCTGTTTGCAGTCAACCATTCTTTTGTGACTGATTCAGTGATTCCTTATTCAGAATGCAAATCATAACGATCTGCTCTGAATTAACTTTACACTTCTGCTGAGAAAACACACTGAAGTGAGTTGTGGCACACTTCTGCTTTCAAATACACTTAAAAAAAAAAAAGTCACACTTTTTTAAGGTGTCCTTGTTACACTGTAAAAAAAAAAAGTTGAGCAAACTTAAAAGTTTAAGGCAACCAGCTTCAGCAGATTTTTGAGTTTTCTCAACTTTTTGTTGTATAAACTTAAAACAAGTTGAGAAAACTCAAAAAATCTGCTGAAGCTGGTTGCCTTAAATGTTTAAGTTCTCTCAACTTTTGATTTTTTACAGCATTGTAAAAAAAATAATAATAATAATAAAAAGTTGAGCAAACTTAAAAAGTTTAAGGCAACCAGCTTCAGCAGATTGAAGTTGAGAAAACTCAAAACTTTAAGTTGAGAAAACTCAAAAATCTGCTGAAGCTGGTTGCCTTAAACGTTTAAGTTCTCTCAACTTTTGATTTTTTTACAGCACTGTAAAAAAAGGAAAAAAAAGTTGAACAAACTTAAAAAGTTTAAGGCAACCAGCTTCAGCAGATTGAAGTTGAGGAAAAAAATCAAACTCAAAAATTTCTTAAAAATAAGTTGAGAAAACTCAAAAATCTGCTGAAGCTGATTGCCTTAAACTTTTAAGTTTGCTCAACTTTTTTTTTTTTTTTTACAGTGTACAGTATAATTATATAAGTACTGAGTAATATTAATTAACTATATGAATGAATGAATGAATGATGCATTTATATAGCGCTTTATTGTGTATTGCTGTACACCCAAAGCGCTTTACAATCATGTGGGGGGGTCTCTCCTCAACCACCACCAGTGTGCAGCATCCACTTGGATGATGCGACGGCAGCCACAGGACAACGGCGCCAGTGCGCTCACCACACACCAGCTACAGGTGGAGAGGAGAGAGAGTCATAGAGCCAATCAAGTGGATGGGGATTATTTGGAGGCCATGATAGACAAGGGCCAGTGGAGGGAATTTTGCCAGGACACCGGGGTTACACCCCTACTCTTTACAAGAAGTGCCATGGGATTTTTAGTGACCACAGAGAGTCAGGACCTCGGTTTAATGTCTCATCCGAAAGACGGTGCTTTTTACAGTATAGTGTCCCCGTTACTATACTGGGGCGTTAGGACCCACACAGACCACAGGGTGAGCACCCCCTGCTGGCCTCACTAACACCTCTTCCAACAGCTACCTAGTATATGTACTTAGGGTTAGCATAAAGGTTTGGCTTATGGTTACTTTCATGTAATTATGCATAATTTATTAAGACTTTTTTCAAATCTGAGTTAAAGTTTGTTTTTTTTTACTCAAAGAGGGTTTTTTTGGTTCCTTTTTTGAACTCTTTGGACTGAGTTGATTTTGAACTGAAGGACTGAATTGAACAAAGAGCAATACTGTTATTTACTCATTTCCATTTATTGTATTTTTTTTTTCTCTTTCCTCTTTTTTTCCCCAAAATTGTTTAAATGCTGTGAAATTGAATATTGTAAGTGTGTTATTTAACTCCAAGTTTTTTCTTTTGTGTTATTGTGTGGCTGGCACATTGTGTAGTTTGTTTGTGCTTCATCTTGAGTTTATCTGGGAACTAAAAACTATATATATATTTTGACTAGACAAATTTTGTCTTGTCTGGCGCCCGAAAAAACTAAATTAAAGGTATTTAAGTTTAACTAACTCAAAATCTAATTTGGGGGCCACCACCGTTACAATATGATGTAACAAGGACACCTTACAATAAAGTGTGACCAAAACAAATACTAATTATAAACACTTTTTGCACTCAAATTGCTAGTGACTTTCACAAATACAAATAACTAAGAAACAGCAACATTGTGACATTTGCATGTAAAAATGCTTAAATAGTACTTTCTCATGAAACTTGCTCCAAGAGTATTAATGCATCATTACACAAAATTCATTTCTACTGTCTACCTCACTACTTTCATTGTGCTTTAGTCATCTACTTTATTAAACACCACTGAGCACAAATGTCTACACAAAACATTTCTTTCCACTGCTTTGAAACAAACACTTTGTGAAAAGCCAAATAACCTAAAATCTCCAGACTGACCGATACATGAAACAGTTTTTGCCCGTAGTGTTTCACCCGAAGGACCTGAGTCTGCTGGAAAAGTGGACAGGCACTAATGCAGTCTACAAAGTCTGTGAGGACTACAGAAAAGAATCAGATCCTGACAGATCAAATCAAGCAGCTGAGCGCTGTGCTGGACTCACCGCCGGACACGCATCTCCTGGCCATCTCCCACAGGATCAGGCCGAAGCTGTACATGTCTGCCATGATGTAGGACTGGAAATGGCAGCTGTTCAGGCT
The DNA here is from genome assembly GCA_021397915.2 of Tor tambroides. Classification (NCBI taxonomy): domain Eukaryota; kingdom Metazoa; phylum Chordata; class Actinopteri; order Cypriniformes; family Cyprinidae; genus Tor; species Tor tambroides. The sequence continues at coordinate 6,479 of JAFVLL020024417.1, read as the reverse complement.
TTCGTCCAGCACCTCCGGAGGCATGTAGCGTTTGGTGCCGACCCGCGTGTTCGGCGGGATGTCCACTTCATTAGTGTCACTGACAACAAACCCACAACGGCCAAACATCAGGGACAACAAACACAAACACACACCGCTGAATCTAAACAACATCATCATAAAATCAACTCTTTCAGATTCTACATATTTAGCTGCTGCCACATGATTCATAATCATAAGATTACACTTTTTTGTGGGGGGTGGGTGGGGTTATTCAACATAAAAATATAAAATACATTCTACATATCCTTTAATACTTTTTGAATAATTTCAGTGCATGCATGTATGTATGATTGTATATAACTGATAAGACAATTTCTCAAAAATTTACATACAATTTAAATTCAAAAGTACAAACACTCACAAATTATATATTCAATAATATAAAACTGTTGCATAATTAATAAAAATGTATTTATATATCAAATATTTTAACATGTTCTTAATTTATTTTTTCTTTTTAATTTCATACAAAAGCATCATGACATTACAATTAACATGATTGTCCATGATACAAATGTTTATATATATATATATATATTTTATATATATATATATATGTGTGTGTGTGTATACTGTATATATATAGATTGCATGTATAAATATATACATGTAAATACTTGTATGTAAATGTAAATATTTTCAACATATATACTGTATGTGTGTCTCTTTAAATATACACAGTACACAAACATACATTATGTATATTTTTTTAATTATTTTGGATGTGCTTAATCACGTTGCCCAGCACTAATATGTATGTATGTGTGTGTGTGTATGTATATATATCATCATTTTTATAGTTTTGGATCATTTTACTCTTTTGTGTTTTGACTAATAAGTGATGATGGTAGATATAAATCTTACGTTTCAAAAATTAATATTTTACAAAATTCAACACTACATATGCTAATATTTATAGGGTACAACAGGGCTAAAGGCACACCGAAGAAAAAATGTGCTATTCCCTGCACCTAAAATGTATAATTGCAGAAAAAATATATATGCTTGTATTGAACATTAATGGAGCAACAGATTTTGTGTGAAAATAGATCATTCAAGTCGTTTATTTTGTTTAAAAATCTTATAAATGTATGAGGTGGCACACACCGTATTGATACAAATACTTCAGCTAAAATAATGTTTTTTAATAATGTCTAAGTTAATACTTGTTCAAAACAATCACTTTAGCAAAGTTTGTACTATTTTCTGCTTATTTTGAAAAATAAAAGAATTAATTTTTGTTCAATAAATATACTGTCATTAAAATATGTTAATATAAAACCTATATTTTAAAACACAGAAACAACATCATTTTAAAAAGTAAAAATTCTGAAAGCATTGCAGGAGATCCAATAATAATTGAATATATATTCACAGTCGTAACAACAAATTATATTTTATGATATATGATTAATATCATGTTTTTAAATATGATGGTTTCATTCTAAACATGGTGATTATCTCTAATATGGACACCCAACATAATATATGATATTTACCATCTGAATCTAACCATGTCATGTCAACAAATGCAAAAGTCAGCCATCTATTAATTATCATGTTAATTACTGTCTTTAGACCCAACAGCAGGAGCGCTTTTTACCCCAAATACCATACTTTTACATATTCTTTCATTGCTGTTGCTTTAATGATCTTAAACAAAAAATCATAAAGAAGACCTTTGTCTCAAAATATATGCATTAATTTTAGCGATTCTCATTTGCTACTTAAATCTACAACATTTTAAATAACATCAAATATTAGATCAAGTAAGCACAGAATCAACTTTGCACAGCTGTGCGCAATCGAGTCAAAGATCAGACAAATATACAGCTGCATCTTTAAAAGAGGATGTTTTGGAAAGTGCTACACCACGTTTTTGTGCCATCTAGATAATAAAAATAATATCAAAGGTGCCTTTTACCCCAGGGTGCCTTTAGCCCCATTGTACCCTATATAAAAAATGTTAATACTTTTGTGCAATTTCTTTATTCATTCATAAAAATAACATCATGACATGCAATTATAACTTTTATACAGTTTACATAACTGTAATGTTTGTCTAAAAATAAAAATCAAATGCCTGTGTATTGTTGTTCCCCCACAAAACGCAAATCACTAAAACACATAAATCACAGGAAAAATGATATTGTCTACTACATAATCTGTAACCTGTCCTAAAATGAAATCTAAAATTAAGTTTGGCTAATTATCTGTCTAACATCAGTCTAATGTAATAACGTTATAAAGGCCACAGATGCTTTAGCTGCTGTACCTGATGAATTTGACGGCGAGCCCGAGGTCAGCGATGCAGCAGGTGCCGTTCTTCTTCACCAGGATGTTTTTGCTCTTCAGGTCTCGGTGAGCGATGGCCGGCTTGCCCTGCGTGCCGAAGATCTCGGTGTGCAGGTGGCAGAGGCCGGAGACGGCGGAGTACGCCAGCCGCAGCAGCGCTTTGGTGTCCAGCGTGGTGGATTTGAGGTAGTCGTACAGCGAGCCGTTCTCGTGATAGTCCGTGATCAGATACAGCTGCGTCCACGAGCCCGTGCCCTTGATATCCGCCGCGATGAAACCTGACGGGAACATGGGAAACAGACAGATCTGACCAATCAGAAGTGGTCAACCGATATATCAGCCGATGTTTGACAATTATTTTATTTCAGACCTGATCTGACCAATCAGAACTAGTGTTCAACCGATATATCGGCTGATATTTGACATTTTTTTAATTTCAGAACTGATCTGACCAATCAGAACTAGTCCTCAGCCAATATATCGGCTGATATTTGACAATTATTTTATTTCAGACCTGATCTGACTGATCAGAACTAGTGTTCAACCGATATATCGGCTGATATTTGACATTTTTTTAATTTCAGGTCTGATCTGACCAATCAGAACTAGTTCTCAACCAATATATCGGCTGATATTTGACAATTATTTTATTTCAGACATGATCTGACCAATCAGAACTAGTGTTCAACCGATATATCGGCTGATGTTTGACAATTATTTTATTTCAGACCTGATCTGACGGATCAGAACTAGTGTTAAACCGACATATCGGCTGATATTTGCCATTTTTTGAATTTCAGGACTAATCTGACCAATCAGAACTAGTCCTCAACCGATATATTGGCTGATATTTGCCATTTTTTTTTAATTTCAGATCTGATCTGACCAATCAGAACTAGTGTTCAACCAATATGTCAGTCGATGTTTGCCATTTTTTACTTTGGATCTGATCTTACCAATTGCAACTAGTCATTGGCAATTGTTTTATTTCAGATCTGACCAATCAGAACTAGTGGTCAACCGATATATTTGTGGATACTTGCCTTTTTTTCGATCTGATCAGACCGAGTAGAACTACTGTTAAACAATATGTCGGTCAATATTTGCCATTTTTTCGTTTGGATCTGATCAGGCCAATCAGAACTACACCTTAACCGATATATTGGCCGATATTTGGCAGTTGTTTTTTACTTTCATATCTGATGTGACCGATCACAACTAGGGGTCAACCAATATATCAGGCTAATATTTGGCATTTTTTAATCTGGATCTGATCTATTCATAACTACTGAGCAACCGATATGTTGACCAATATTTGCCATTTCTTAATTTATTTTTTTTCCTGTTAGGCCAATATGTCCAATATGACCAATATGACAACAGTAGTTGACAGAAATTTTTGCACTTTCTTTACTTGTTGATAAAAAACACATTTTCACTTCAACATACAATTTCAGAATCAAGAAGATTCCATTTAAATAAATCTTTTTATTTTAAATTTTTTTTTTGTTAATTTCAAATTCTTTATCATAGTTATTTACACTTTAATTAAGAAAATATTATATTATTCAATAAATATTTAATTTCAGTTATGCATTTTTTTTTTACTGCTTTCTAAGATATCGGCATTGGTCATTGAAAAATCCATATCGGTTTTCCACCAATCAGGAGCTTCCTTACCCAGGATGTTCTCGTGTCTCATCAGGACGGTCTGGTAGATCTCAGTCTCTCTGAACCAGCTGGCCTCTTCTGTGGTGAAGAAGACCTTGACGGCGACCCGTTCGCCCCTCCAGCGGCCCATCCACACCTCGCCGTAACGGCCCTTCCCGATCTGCTTCACCATCTGGATCTGTTTGGCGATGGTTCGCTGCACCTGCAGAGGAGATAATGGGATGTATTAACACGAAACCACAGCGTCTGAAATGACGTGTTACTAGATCAGCAAAACTTCAGCAAGAGTACAAACACTTACTACTACAGACACTTGCACATTTTCACTTCCCCGTGTTGTATGTGGGTGTTCTCTGAGGAGTCCAAAATTAACACTCCAAATGAGAGTCAAAATTGAGTTTGGTGAGTCATTAAATAATATCTGTTAGCTGGCATTTTATGATCTGAACTGATTTCTGCATCTTCTGATTACTTTAACCTCAGCAGAAACATTACCATCAGTAATTTATCTTGGATGGTTCAAGGTGTCTTCAGATTTTAACTATGCCTTTTCATAAATATTTTTAATATACAGTAAAATATTTTACTAAAAACAATAAATATATACTAACATATATTAATATAAATATATAAAAACTATATATTTATACTTATACATTAAACTGAAAACACACAAAAATACACTACAATTATGGGAAAACATGGCTTAAGTATTACAGTAAAAACCAGTAAATAGACAGAATAATACAGTAAAAATTTATTTATTTATTTTTTTGTAATTTTTCAAAGTTCTGTATAGTTGTCAGTTTCTTTTTTAAGTGTGTGTTTTTATATTATTTTTAGTAAAATATTTTACTGCTATTTATGAAAAAATTAAACTGGTATTTATTCAGATTTATTTTTAAAATATGCAAATTATGACTAAAAAAATGTTTTAACTCGTACCATTTAAGTAATAGTTTTGCTTTTTTTTTTTTTTTTACTCTGCATGATTTTCAGTTTCATTTTTAAATAATATGTTATAAATGTTCTGTTTGTCTAAAATATAATATATTATCAATAATAATAATAAAATTTGTAGATAATCAAAAACGGACAATCAGACTTTTTGTTCTCAAATTATAATTTTTATACAGCTGATTAAAAAAGTTGATAACTAACTTGTAATACCAGTCTAAAGCAACTGACCTCTGTTGATTATTGATATGATCACATAATAATTCCAACAAAATAATTCTAAATGATTCCACTGTTACAGAGACTAAACACATCTGAATCAAAATGATTTAAATTAAGCTATGTAAAAGAGAATGAAGTTTCATTGTTTGTGTGGAAGGTTAAGACTGGACTGATGTTGTGATGTGAGTTTCTGACCAGCAGAGGGAGTCCTGATCCGCTGCCGGAGCTCTGAGACTGTTCGATCAGATCCTTCAGAGATTCTCCAGCGGGAATGAAGGACTCGTCCTGCTCCAGACCCATGCTGTAGCGCGCCCGCATCCCCTGACGCTGATATCTGACACAATACGGGACATGAATTCAAGTGACTGATTCCTGTAAAGAAGACTGCTGAGAGTGATGAGGAGGAGGAGGAGGAGGAGGAGGATGCTGATGTACCTGCAGTAGCAGTATATGATGCTGGCAACCAGCAAGATGAAGCAGACGCCCATTGAGGAAGACAGAGCTATGTGATGAATTCTGCTGTCCTGATCTGAGAGACAAAACACTTCAGTCAAGTGTGTGCGTGTGTGTGTGTGTGTGTGTGTGTGTGTGAGCACAGAAACACACAACAGCTTCATCTGAGGTTTATCTAGTTCATCATGACTAGTTCTAGTGCTGAGAGTGATGTGCTGAAACTACTGTCTTAAAGCAATAGCAGCGTGTTTTTCACAGTAAAATGCACAATATTTTGAGGAAAATCATGTTTGAAATGTGTTTCTCGTTCTGTTCTCAGGTCAGTGTGTTCAGCAGGGTAACTGAGTCGTAATCGATCATCGTCTTCCTGCAGCACTGCGCTCCAGTTTCTGATGGACGACACCGGTGAGAGCCCAACGCAGGATGCTGCTCGCTGGGACTCTAACTTTACACACACACACACACACACACACACACATACACGCACGCACACACACATAATTGCGGGGATATTCCATAGGTGTAATGGTTTTTATACTGTACAAACCGTATTTTCTATCGCCCTAAACCTAAACCTACCCCTTACAGGAAACTACTGGCAATTTTACTTTCTCAAAAAACTCATTCTGTATGATTTATAAGCCTTTTGAAATATGGGGACATGGGGAAATGTCCTCATGAATCACCTTCTCCTTGTAATACCTATGTCATACCCATGTCATTATACAAATTTGTCCTCATATGTCAAAAAAACACGCACACACACACTCACACATGTGCACGCGCGCGCACACACACACACACACGCACTCATGCACACACTCACACACACACACACA
>JAFVLL020024415.1:0-35775 GCA_021397915.2 Tor tambroides | reverse complement strand
TATATTTTTTTCCATCAAAAATACAACCTGAGTACCAGAGGGAGCTCCCGAACAAAAATACAACCTGAGTACCAGAGGGAGCTCCCGAACGAAAATACAACCTGAGTACCAGAGGGAGCTCCCGAACGAAAAAAAAAACATTGTTATATTTTTATGACATAGGCTACGCTGAGCTAAAGTCTCGAGACGAGACTTAAGACAGATAAAATGTGTTACTAAATAAATACATGATTGTGATAGAGAATGAGAAGCTGACGTCTGATTTCTTCAAGCGGTCCTGTTTACGTTACAATGTTTACTATGGTTAAGTTAATGGCAAGCGTGCATAGTCTTTTGCATTGCTTATAAATATTTCTGCCTTGTATGGTGATAATAATCCACATTGGATCTCAAACAGAAGTTATTTCAAACACTTGCTGCTGTCTGAAAGTGAGTTTTGCTAAAATTATTTTAAAAGTCTTTAATGCTCGTGTTATAGCTGCTAACTTTATGAAATGACCGTGGCGCTGATGCTCTCCAGACGCGGAGAAACTCTGCCTTTGTTCATCACCACTCCTCTAGCCCCAGTTGGCCTGCTTTGACCCATGGTTTTCGTCGGGCCAAAAAAACCCTGGCTGTTGGCCCTGAGGAAGCACCGACGAGGCACGATCAAGCCCCGGAAGTGACAGTGGAAACGTGACTGGCCCTGGCATGCACTAGCACGCCCACTTTTGGCCTGACAGTGGAAACGCGGCTATTGATGCAGGGTCTGTGTAAGGATGGATTCGCCATTCAAGAAGATTCTTCCCTCGCTCTTGCGAGAGAGGATATCTATGAAGTAAATTTATTGCCACAAATATATGTAAAATAATAGTTTTGCAAAAGAAAAATAAATTGAGCAAAAAAATAAAAATGTTTTGCAAACAAAAAGTATTGAGAGAAAAAATTGTTTTGCAAACAGAAATAAAGAATTGCAAAAATTAAGATATACTGCAATTCACTGCAAAAATCAATGACAGTTGTAAAATAAGCTTATGAGTGTGTGTTTTAACTCATTTAAAACACTGCAGGACAGGAGGAAGCATCTGAGAGGTCTGATAGATCTAAGATCCACAGATGCATACTGATAGGCCTACATGTCAGCGAAAAAAAACAACAACAAAACATTTATTGGACTGTTAACACACCTAACACTAAACACACAGTGGCCTGTGGACATGTGAAAGCATAAAAATAGTCTCTGAGTCATTCACAGCATCAAACCACACCGAGGACAAAGGGCCATTTAAAATATATTAAATTATTTTTATTGTGTAAAAATTTGCATGTGTCATACAGATACAAGGATAACACTTTACAATAAGGGTACAAGAAAAAACATGTACAAGTGCCTAAATTAATATTTAATTTATCAAATAATAATGATTATTAAAGGCATTAACTAATCATGAATTAATGAAGAGCTATCCTTAACTACAACTGGAGTCATATGGACTCACGCATGAATGACAGCCTTAATTACATGTTTGCACGTTTGATAGCTAATGCATTAATTAACATTCATGGGTAAACTGGTAAACTAAATAAAACAGCCTCTTTAAAAAAGGAATAAATACTTTGACTTAAAAAAGGAATAAATACTTTGGTGCATCATTTTGGCCTAATGGATAGAGAGTCTGACTTGTAACGTGAAGGTTGTGGGTTCGCGTCTAAGGTCTGGCAAGAATTGTAGGTGGGGGGAGTGAATAACAGGCTCTCTCTCCACCTTTAATACCATGACTGAGGTGAGACCCTTGAGCAAGACACCGAACCCCCAACTGCTCCCCGGGCGCCGCAGCATTGGCTGCCCACTACTCCAGGTGTGTGTGTGTGTGTGTGTGTGTGTTCACTACTGTGTGTGTGCGCACTTGGATGGGTTAAATGCAGAGCACAAATTCAGAGTATGGGTCACTCTGAAATTTGATGCCTGCTACAGGTCTCAAAAAAATTGGCACTGGAGCAACAAAGCAGTGAAAAAGCAAGAAATTTTGAAAAGATTCAGCTGGGAGAACATCTAGCAACTAATTAGGTTCATTGACATCAGGTCTGTAACATGATTAGCTATAAAAGAGATGTCTTAGAGAGGCAGAGTCTCTCAGAAGTAAAGATGGGCAGAGGTTCTCCAATCTGTGAAAGAGTGTGTAAAAAGATTGTGGAATACTTTAAAAACAAAGTTCCTCAACGTCAAATTGCAAAGGCTTTGCAAATCTCATCATCTACAGTTCATAACATCATCAAAAATATTAAGAGAAACTGGAGAAATCTCTGTGCATAAGGGACAAGGCCGAATACCTTTGTTGGATGCATGTGGTCTTCAGGCCCTCAGACGACACTGCATCACTCATCTGCATGATTCTGTAACATTACTAAATGGGCCCAGGAACACTTGCAGAAACCAATGTCAGTAATCTGCAAATTCCAACTAAAGCTCTATCGTGCAAAAAGGAAGCCATATGTGAACATGGTCCAGAAGCGCTGTCGTGTCCTGTGGGCCAAACCTCATTTAAAATTGACTTTTTCAAAGTGAAAAAAAGTGTTCTATGGTCAGACGAGTCCAAATTTGAGATTCTTGTTGGAAATCACAGACGCCGTGTCCTCTGGGCTAAAAAGGAGGGTGACCTTCCAGCGTGTTATCAGCATCCAGTTCAAAAGCCAGCATCTCTGATGGTATGGGGGTGCATAAGAGCATATGGTATGGGCAGCTTGCATGTGTTGGAAGGCACTATGAATGCTGAAAGGTATATAAAGGTTTTAGAACAACATATGCTCCTCTCCAGATGACATGTATTTCAGCAGGACAATGCAAAAACACATACTGCAGCTATTACAACAGCATGGCTTCATAGTAGAAGAGTCCGGGTGCTGAATTGGTCTGCCTGCAGTCCAGATCTTTCACCTATAGAGAACATTTGGTGCATCATTAAACAAAAAATATGTCAAAAATGACCACAAACTCTTCAGCAGCTGGAAACCTATATCAGGCAAGAATGGGACCAAATTCCAACACCAAGACTCCAGAAACCCATAAACTGGATGCCCAGACATCTTCAAACTGTTTTGAAAATAAGAGGAGATGCTACACTATGGTAAACATGCCCCTGTGCCAACTTTTTTGAGACCTGTAGCAGGCATCAAATTTGAAATGAGCTTATTTAGTGGATACAAGTGTAAAATTTATCCATTTAAACATTTGTTATGTTTTCTATGTTCTATTGTGAATAAAATATTGACTCATGTCAATATTGACTCATTGACTCATGCTCTTACAGCATGTTTAATAGTTTTATGTTGTGATTTGTTAATGCATCATTGTGTCATGAGTTTACTTTGAGAGGCCCATCATTATTAACTCATTATTAACGCTTTGAATGGCCAAGGCCCGCCCAAGAGGCCATATGACTGACAGGTAAAGAAACCAATCACGTTTCGTTTTGTACCACGTCATGTTTAGGTGCGTGGAAATGTCGTCACAACAACAGACCAGCATGTAAAACTCTCAGACATATTTTAAAGATTCCGTGAACTTTAAATTTTTCACATACTTTTGAATATTCGGCGTTTAGTTGATCCTGACAAGCGCTTGTCGTCACATTTGTAAACACGACGGCTTTCTTCTTTCGTGAGGGGGTTTGGTGCCACAACATTTTTGTTTCCAGTCAGAACGTTAAAGAACGTGACACACACGTCACCCGGAAATCCTGTATAATCTAACCAATCCGACGACGACTTCAAAACTCCTGAAGTGTTTCCAGATAAGTGTGCCATATGCATCAGACGTTTAGCCAATGTTCCGTGGGTGTGACATCTGAGGCTGAGACTACCCATTAACTAACATGAACTCGTGGTTTGTAAATGCATTATTTTGTCATGAATTTACTTGAGAGGGCCCAGGATAATTAACTCATTATATACACATACATGTTAGTGTAATTGGTTGTTAGTGCATTATTTTGACATGACTTTACTTGATGAGGCCTAATCATAATTAATTAACTGTTAACTACTTACTAAACTGAGCTCATGATTTATTGTATACTTTCTGTCAAGCACACATATACTAACGCATTGAGTATTCAGCCTGGTTAAGAGATGTTGTGTGGATTTTCAGGAAGTCAGAGAGCAGAGGTATGACCTATGTCTGGATGGAGAGTGAACTGTACTGATATCCAGCAAACTATCTGACATACCTGAATTTTGTTTCCAGTTTGGGCATTTCTTTAGGAATTGATCTACAAATGTTCTTTGTGGGTTTTGAGTTTTTATTCATTTATTTATTCATTTTTATTTATCTGTATAAAAGTCACAGTAGGGTGAGTTAAAAGGGGGAAAAGGACAGGATCAGTCATATAGTTGAATATGTCAAAAGCTAAAATGATGATATTATTATTATTATTTTTTTTAATTTGTTTAAAAGTCAGAGTATTATTCCTTAAGAAGTTGTTTGATTTAGTTTACCCATAAAGGTTAATAATGCATTAACTATCAAACATGTACTAACATCTTAAGGCTGCCATTATTCATATGACTCCAGTTGTAGTTAAGGATAGCTCTTCATTAGTACATGATTTTTCATGTACATTTATTAGAAAATGTTACAGATACAAGTCACATTAAATGTTTGATTCTCTCTTCTTTTGTGGTTCCCAAAGGCAGACAATTCAAAGTGCCACTAAATTCACACACTGTGGTTTGCTTAATGGCATGAAATGTGTCTTGAGGATGATCAGGAGATCAAACCTGCAACCTTCCAGTTACTAACCCTGAACTTTAACTACTATATCACTTTAAACGTGCACCAAAATAAATTATATTCATGCCCTTTGTGCATGTGTCTATTTAGGTACTCATGCACTTTGACTCCATTTGGCTGGTTAAACACCCAAATCAAGTGTGAAGCACATGAAATAAGTGTGAAGAGCTTGTTTATCATGACGTGCACAGCAACCATCTACGTTATTATTAGACACAATACCACTCATATGACAAGAAATGTGTTTGTAGTGCATTTCCAAGAAACAACGTGTAATTTCACACCTGCCTCTTTTCAGCCTAATAAATATCAGTCCAGTGAGCGTTTCAAACACAGCGGATGCTTACTGAACTCCAGATCAGACTCTACAAGACTCTTTTCTTTTACACAAGCTCAAGAACATCACAAAGGTAAATCTGAATCATTTAAATCAAAAGCCATATGATTAAAACAAAATCCATAAATGATCATGCACAAATTTAACATGAATGTGCATCTTATTTTATTAATGTACAGTTCTCAGTTGAACACTGAAGTTTTTTCTTTGTAACTTTGACTTGTTCAGTGTAACACTGTGTGAAGCAGATAAAGGTTTCTTGATTTTTGTAATAGTTTTTCTATGTTGAGCATGAAGACGGTCAGAATTGTTTGCGTTTCTGGTTATTTAGTGGATCATGTATGAACCCGATGAAAACTGACTTCATACATCCACTGAAAACACTCAAACACCAGCTCAAACACAGACTCTGAGAATTGAAAAATGATCAAGAGAAGCTTTCAAGACACACAGAGTTCAGTTCATTTCTAATGCAGTGACATTAAGGCCGTCCAAATTTTTTTACATCCAGCAGTACTGTAGATATTAATTTGATCAAAATGAGCAAGCAAATTGTGTTTATCGGGTTAGTTTAACACTGTCAATGCCATTCAACTGTCTGTCCGCTGTTGTGACTGCTGGTCAACTGGTCAATTAGACATTCAATCTGCAGTAAACACTATCAACTCTTCGGAATGGCATTTTGTATCTCTCAAGAGTCTGAATTTGTTACATTACCGTCATAATCCAAGGAACTACTGTTTATTACAGATCTAACAAACCAAAGCATTTCTTTTCTCTTCTGTATTACTACTGTTTATTTACTTCTATTATCTCTTTTGCACAACATCTGTATATTTTCTGCCCTGTTCACCGTAAGCCTCTTGTTTAATTGTGATTTTGAGCATGCTGCTATGAGTTTCCACTAGACGGATCAAGGAATTGGTGTGACATTGTAGCACATTCTCATAGTGTTTGAAGTGCAGTGTATTTTAGGTGCTGAATGGATGTATTAAACCACATTTTTGCACCAACAATGTGAGATTATCATTTCTTATTTCACATTTCATATTTTTAGTGTAGCATACAAAATTCAGCACATACAAAATTCTATTCTATTCTATTCTGTATTACTTAGCAGTTAGCATACCTAGTCCCACCCCCAGACACAATACGTCATCTTACATTTCATACAGTTAGCGTTGACAAATATTATGCAGGGCAACAACTCCATAAATGCAATTATGCCCTAAAATTCAAGATATTGGGGTAAAAATGCTCCCTGCATGAGTTTTTGTCTCATATTTATATCATATCACCCACCCGAGCAGCAAGAGCAATATCCTGCACGAGTTTGTTTTTGTCCCGGAATAACCGCAGTGCAAATGTGATTTTATACAACAAGTTAATCTTAGTTAATATTGTGTTACATTTTAAACACAATATTGTCTGTTTTGTTCAGTTTTGCCAACAAAAATATTACCTATAAAGCCACAGAGAAACATGCAAACAAACATACCATGCAGGTGATTTGTCATGCATATATATTGCCCTTGTGAAAAATAGAAATACACTTTAGCATACTTTTGAGTTAATTGCAATTAAATGATATATTGTAGTTTGCATTCAATGCAACTGATATTTCTGTGCTAAAGTACTGTCTTGTGTAGTTAAAGCTTACTGCTGAATGTACTGACAAGGATTTATGATAAACTAAAATATACAGGGTGGGCCATTTATATGGATACACCGTAATAACATGGGAATGGTTGGTGATATTAAAGTCCTGTTTGTGGCACATTAGTATATGTGAGGGGGCAAACTCCTCAAGATGGGTGGTGACCATGGTGGCCATTTAGAAGTCGGCCATCTTGGATACAACTTTGTTTTTTTCAATAGGAAGAGGGCCATGTGACACATCAACTTATTGGTAATGTCACAAGAAAAACAATAGTGTGCTTGGTTTCAACGTATCTTTATTCTTTCATGAGTTATCTACAAGTTTCTGACCACTTATAAAATGTGTTCAATGTGCTGCCCATTGTGTTGGATTGTCAATGCAACCCTCTTCTCCCACTCTTCACACACTGATAGCAACACCGCAGGAGAAATGCCAGCACAGGCATCCAGTATCCGTAGTTTCAGGTGCTGCACATCTCGTATCTTCACACCATAGACAATTGCCTTCAGATGACCCAAGATAAAGTCTAAGGGGGTCAGATCGGGAGACCTTGGGGGCCATTCAACTGGCCCACGGCTTGATAATCCACTCCCGACTGTTCATCTAGGAATGCTCGGACCTGGCACCCATAATGTGGTGGTGCACCATCTTGCTGGAAAAACTCCAGGGAACGTGCCAGCTTCAGTGCATAAAGGGGAAACACATCATCATGTAGCAATTTCAAATATCCAGTGGCCTTGAGGTTTCCATTGATGAAGAATGGACCCACTATCGTTGTACCCCATATACCACACCAAACCATCACTTTTGATGTTCAACAGTCTTGGAGGATCCATCCAGTAATAGGTTAAGTGTCAGACCAATAATTTGGTGGTTTTGTTTGTTAACTTCACCATTCACATAAAAGTTTGCCTCATCATAGACAAAATCTTCTGCGTGAACTGAGGTCTGTTCCAAATTTTTTTTTTTGTTTTGCCCATTCTGCAAATTCTGTCGCGATCTGGGTCATCCTCGTTGAGATGCTGCAGTAGCTGGAGTTTGTAAGGGTGCCCTTTGTGAGTAGCTATCCGCCGAAGGATGTTCGACTAATGCCACTCTCCAGTGACATGGCGGGAGTGTGCTACGCTGGGCTCTTGCTGAATGAAGCTAGGACAGCCACTGATGTTTCTTCATTAGTGACAGTTTTCTTGTGTCCACATTTTGGCAAATCCAACACTGAACCAGTTTCACGAAACTTAGCAAGCAGTTTGCTGACTGTAGCATGGGAGATGGGTGATCTCGTAGGGTGTCTTACAGTGAAATCTGCTGCAATGAGCCGGTTACTGCGTTCACCAGATATCAACACGATTTCGATCCAGCTCCTCACGTGTTAACCTCTTCGACATGTCAATGGCTGTGAACAAAAGAAAACTTGTAAATAACTCATGAACAAATAAAGTTACGTTGACCGGCACCATTGTTTTCTTGTGACATTACCAATAAGTTTGGTCTGTCCTGGCCCACTCTTCCTATTGAAAAAACAAAAGTTGTATCCAAGATGGCCGACCTCTAAATGACTACCATGGTCACCACCATCTTGAGTTTGCCCCTCATATACTAATATGCCCACAAACAGGTTTATCTATCCCAACCATTCCCATGTTATTACGGTGTATCCATATAAATGGCCCACCCTGTACTTTAATGTCATTTCATCTGAAACGTGTGTCATGTATTCAAAAATATTTGTAATTACACATTTGCAATGAAGTTGCAAATAATAATAAAAAATACAGTAACTTTTAATTGAATGTTTCATCGAATAACACAGTTCAAATTATAATTAAATACTTTCAAGCACAACAAAAGATTATTAAAACCTAAGTATTTAAAATGTACTGTAAAGTAAAACTTTTAATTTGACATTATTACAAAGTGCACTTTTTAAAAGCGTGTTAAGAAACAGTCATGAAAGTGAGCTTGCTTTAAGTACACTTTAGTGGCGCTTCATTTTATTATGTTATATGCATGTACAGTTTTTTAAAATAAACTTTTAATATTTGAAGTGTATATTTAATAAAATTAAGGACACTTCTTTTTTTCAAGGGTGTGAATCGGAAATGTGTACTGCTCCCATAAGTGTTTTATAAATAGACTTTATAAATATGACCGTTTAAAATCCTCTCTGATTAATAATCCACAAATAATGACTTTACTTTTTCTGATCACCTTGTGACGCAAAACTGTTACTAAAGATAGAATAGGTGCAGCACCTCTGACATTCAGCCAGGAAATCAAACACAAGCAATAGTTGACGAGTTATAAAATACACTGTATATGACACAACTGATATTCCATTGAAATCAGTGTATATCAAGGGTTTTGTCAGAGATGTCTGGCATTGCAGTTGTTTTCTTTCTGCTTTGCATGATTACACCGATAACCAGGTTTAAATTATTTTTTACACAATATATGTTAAATTCATTCTTCATTTGCTGGTGAACCACTTAAAATGTGTAAATATTATTTGATATATGATACCATAGCCCTAAAAGTATGCTTAACATATCTAAATGTCTGTGCTAGAAACAAACTCTACCATTACATTTGTGCAGGTACAGCCTACATGAAGCTCTTTACTGATCCTTGACTAATTTTATTAGGCTATCATTTCTTAATAACATTACCTTAAACTTGTGAAGGAATGTTAACATTGCAGAGGAAAATGTGGAAGAGTTGGGAGAGGTGTGAAAGATATGAGTATTGTTTATTTTTAATCATCTATGTACTTTGAAATGATTACTAATTCTAACATTTAAGCTAAGTTTGATGTTGAACAATAAAGAAGTATTTAATCACTTAAAGGGTTACTCCACCCCAAAATGAAAATTCTGTCATTAGTTACTCACCCTCATGTCGTTCCAAACCCGTAAGACCTTCGTTCATCTTCAGAACACAAATTAAGATATTTTTGATGCATTCTGAGAGCTCTCTGGCCCTCCATTGACACCAATCTCCTTGCTACGCTTCTGGACATTGATCATGTTAATTCCATTGCTGTCTATGGAGGGTCAGAGAGCTCTCAGAATGCATCAAAAATATCTTAATTTGTGTTCCGAAGATGAACGGAGGTCTTACGGGTTTGGAACAACATGAGGGTGAGTAATTAATGACAAAATTTTCATTTTGGGGTGGAGTAACCCTTTAATAGCACTTTAGGCAAATCAATAGACTCTTCATCTGAAATAAAGACATAGTGCCTTTGGAGTAACCTGAGGTGAAATATGTAGTTAAGCGGGACTGAATTGAATATGAATTCTGTAATTTTCTAATTCTCAGGTAGACCTAAACATTTCATGAACTTTCGTGTGTAAAACCTAGTTTCTTAAGCAATAACCACAACATGTTATACAATAAAACTATATAGGGTAAGATGGAGGAAGATTAAGAACAACATGCATTTACTTTGGTAACACTTTAGTTTAGGGACCAGCTCTTACTATTAACTACAGTTGCTTTTTATCATGCATATTATATTGGTAGTTTGATAGTGCTTATAAAGCACATACTAATGCCTTATTCTGCATGACCATACCTTAATCCTACCCCATACCTAAACTTAACAACCACCTTGCTAACTTACATCCCACTTTATATTAGGTGGCCTTAACTACTATGTACTTACATTTAAATTAATCATTTTGGGACAATGCACTTAATATGTACATACATGTTTTTACATTGTACTTATATTTAAAATAGATACCTGCATGTAATTACATCTGTAATTAATTTCTGTAATTACATTAATAATACAAGCTATAAACTATAAACTAATTGTTTATTAAGTGTAAGTACTTTATTAGTGTATGCTTATCATTCAGTGATCCATGAAGTACTTTATTTTATCTTCATTTTTACTCCATAAATCTAAAAACATCAATGTGTCCATGAATTATTGATTGATTGACATCACAAATCACAATTTTTCCAGAGACACAAAATTAGATCAACTAACCTGTTTTGACTGACTAAATCCCATAAATGCTGATATTCAAATGAAATGACAAAATTGAGAAGAGGATAAGAAAAAAATTAAAATAAATAAATAAATAAACATACAAATAAATTAAACATTGCATACAGTTTATTTATTATAATGTACCTGGTAATATATTGTTTTGCTGAAGTATTGTGCATCGAATACAACAGCTACCCACAGAAAGTGTGTAAATAAGTGTAAATGACCATTCAAATGCAAATTACAAATGAAAAGACATGTATGAATCGATAAACCTGTAATCTGGAGATACCAAACCCCCACATACAGTATCAAAAATAAAATCTTTAAATTTAAGAGATCTACTCTTCTTCTCTAGCATAAGATATACTTGTAAAAGAGACCGGGGCAAGATGTCACACAGGGAAGCATTGTCACATATGCAAATCCTGTTGGTCAAAACATTGTTTTGATATTTGATATATATTGATTCTTTGATCTTGTTGCTGTTTTATAATCATTTTACTGTTTGAAATCTCACAGACACACCACAGAATATCATAAAGCATACTTTAAATGAAATATTTTTGAAACAGTGCAAATATTCAAAGGCTTTCTTAAGAATAAACCTAACCTGGTAAATATTTAGAGGAGTATTAAGTGTGACAACTAGCCCCTGTCTTACACTGAAATAGAATCAGAGATGCAAAAGTTCACAGACCCAAATCCCCATATCTGTGCTTCATAAATAGTGCAGAAATAAATAATTGTCTGTCCAGTTGAGTATAATACTTAGATTACACATGGTAATGATGACGTCCACATTTCTAGAAACTTGCTGAAGAAACCAGCATCTTCTACGAGAGAAACTGCTTTACCATCCTGTCAGTTACTCCACGCCTCTGAAACAAACCATGTTATTTACATTAGTATACATTATACCAGACAGATATTGATGAATGCAGTCACTTTTGCAAAGCTGTCATTGACGTCAGTTTTACAGTTTTCAGTGTTTAATGTTAACAAGATGATTAATCATGTCAGAGAAGCACTATGCATGTAGTAAGTTTTGTATTGTAAACTATGTGTGAAATATAGCTATATGTCATGTGAAGGGCGAGAACTTTTAATGCACCAGGGTAGCCTATATAAGTCTGACTCATTCAGTTTTATTCATTCATTTACTCTTTAACAATTTGGAGAATGCATGGATGGATTTATTGGTTAAATAGTTGACACATAATGTTAAAAATCATAACTGTTTCATAATCAGTATGACTATTTTTAATTAAAGCTAAGTAATCTCAAACAATAAAAAAACTCAAATTACTTCCACTCATCACTGCATTAAAGTAGTTATACAGTTTAAAGCAATCTGTAATGAAGCCTGCATGAAGCCTTTCCCAGCGATAGCTATAAATCATCCCCATTTATTATTTGACAGCGCAGTAACATATCAATCGTGTGTAAAAGAACTGAACGTATTGTGTTTAATCCTAATTCAATGGTAGCTTTATGAAATGTCTTTACTAGCATTAAATCCCATCTTTGTGTTGCCATATTGAGCAAGCATTGTGGTCACCATGGTAAACAGTTCATTGAATGAAGGGCTTCGCCTCATGTTAACTAGCCCAGTTTATGTATTTAATCTGCATTGTGTTGCTGGTGTTTCTTTGTTCATGTTGAATAGATCTGCTCCACCAGCAACTACGCTTTTACCTGTAAGCCTCCATCACAGGCAAACCTGTTAGTCCAAACCTATCCTTTGGTTTCTGAGACCAGCTTGAGAAAATAATAATGATAATAATTCTTGTTTTGTTGATAAATGCAGCAGTTATGTATATAGATGCCTATATAATAAACCTAAATATTACTAATGGATATCTACAATGGTTGTCTGTAAGTTTTTATTGACTTATTTCTACCTCTCTCATAGTGGTTTTCATCTCTGAGGATTCATCATGTACATCCCGGACTGGTTGCCATGTTGTGCTTCCGGTTCTCCCTGTAGAAGAAGCGATTTATTAGAGCTCATGTCTGTAAGCTGTAATAACAGAATCATTAGACAAACATCTTATGTAATTATGAATATAATGGATGAATAAGATCTAAACACTTGAGTTATTGTATATTGTACCAATCTAAGCATAAAAGATACACTTCACATGAGTAATAAGCACTGATAATGTTCTGATAATCTGTCTGCTAAAACATTTGCTACAGTTCCAAGATTTCAAATTGAACAAGTCGTAGACAAAAATGGACCCTTTTCACATTTTTTGAAAAAAAAAAAAAAAGACATAATAATTAAGGTGGTCAGAAAAGAGAAAGATTTGGCATCGCTCCTTCAGCCACTGTGTTAGAAACACTCACACAGCAGCCTTAAAGGAATAATTTACCCCAAAATTAAAATTTTGCTTAAAATATACTTACCCTCAGGCCATCCAAGATGGAGATGAGGTTAGAAATGTAGCATTACATCACTCGCTCACCAATGGATCCTCTGCAGTGAATGGGTGCCGTCAGAATGAGAGTCCAAACAGCTGATAAAAACATCACAATAATCCACAAGTAATCCACACCACTCCAGTCCAACAATTACTCCAGTCCTTGTAAGTGAAAAGCTACGTTTTTAAGAAACAAATCCATCATTAAGGAGTTTTTAACTTCAAACCGTCACTTCTGGCCAAAATCCGTAAAGATTCTTCTAGTGAAAAATTAATCCTCTGTTGTCCTCTCATATCAATATCCACCAACATGTTTGTTTTGAACTGTTTTCGCTTGTAAACAGTGCTTGATCTGTGAATATTTCTCCCCTGATTTAGATGAGACTTGAAAAAGCAGTATTATGGATAGATGACTCATGTTTTAGCAACAGTTTGAAGATAAAAACATCTTAATAATGGATTTGTTTCTTTATAAAAAAAGATGTTAATTGATAGATTGGAGCGGTGTGGACTATTGTGATGTTTTTATCAACTGTTTGGACTCTCATTCTGACGGCACCCATTCACTGCAGAGCATCCATTGATGAGCAAGTGATGTAATGCTACATTTCTCCAAATCTGTTCCCATGAAGAAATAAACTCATCTACATCTAGGATGGCCTGAGGGGGACTATGTTTTCAGCTCATTTTAATTTTTTGAACTGTTCCTTTAAGTAGTTTTCTGAAACATAATGCCAAGGTAACATAACAAAAAGTATAATGTTATAAATGTACATTACATAAAAAAAATTAACACATAAAAAGCATTACAAGATTTACAATGTTAATAACTATAGAAATGCATCGCCAAAGTCTGTAAACAGGGTCCATTAATTTATGCATAATAATCGAAATCACAATGCTGACGATAAATAAATATTTTTGGGCTAGTGGCATTTCTCAAAAGACCTTTAGTTGAACTTATCACAGTCAGATGAAATGAAGTTGTTCTTACCAAGCTCCGGTAGTTGGGGCTTCTCTCAGGTGGGTGTGACATATATGTGGGATTGGCAAGATGTTCTTTGAAGGACGTTCTCTCATACGGTGTTACGGTTTGTGTTTCTTCCTTCTTTTCTTTTCTCCTACAGCACCAAAAGCATATCTGGAGAGATCGAAATGAGATATTACATTATATAACACCACAGAACTGTGTGTGTTGAATATTTTTTTCTGTCACTTTGGGAAAGCTGCGAGTTTATAAAATGTAAATGTAAAGTATTTACCAGTAGTATGATGATGAAGAGGAGCAGTATAATGATGCATGCTAGCACTAGCAATGCAATGGCCCAACCAGGAAAA
Source organism: Tor tambroides (assembly GCA_021397915.2). Taxonomy (NCBI): domain Eukaryota; kingdom Metazoa; phylum Chordata; class Actinopteri; order Cypriniformes; family Cyprinidae; genus Tor; species Tor tambroides. The sequence continues at coordinate 21,246 of JAFVLL020024415.1, read as the reverse complement.
CCCTCAACACTAGATTCTGCAAAAGGCATTGCTGTAACCATCGGAGTTGTTGACTTTGGAAAAAGCCAAGCAGGTGTGACTGTTTCTGCATGAAAAAATATATACATTTTAGAATTCATTTGTGTTAAAAATTAGGTTTTCAAACACCATGAAGTAAACTAACAAGACATAAACCTAAACGTGTCGGACTAATGAAATTCCCCATTTTTTTTTTTACCTGTGTTTGTTGAATGTTGGTGTGGCCAATATAATTCAAATTCACATCGATGAATGTGATGGGAGCAAATTCATGCATTCTGCATGAGTCTGTTGATGAATACTCACCAGCTGTGTACTGTCTGTTGACTGCAAGACCCTTCACTTGAGTGTTATTATCTATGGCCCTCAGGAACAAATGCTTGATCACAACATTGTTGATAAATATGGTCTGAAACTGGATGGTACAATTTGCAATCACAGACCCGTTACTGTAATCAAATAAGAAACAAAATTTTGATTGATTGCAATATTTCATGCAGTAACACTTAAGTACACTTAAGCATGCTTTAAAAAGTACTTATTACAGAAATAATCTAGTTTAAAAGAATATATTTTTGAAGTGAATTTAATGTTTTCTGACACTTGCAAGTAAACGAAAATGTGTTATAGTTTATATTTATATCAAAAACAATTTAGAGAGCTTTTTTTACTAACTTAAGTAGGGCTTAAGTATATCTTTACATATATTTTTATAATTACTTCTGTTGCCTTTGAGATAAAGATTAAAGTGTATTGCTGAATACTGACAAGGCTTTATGATAAACTAAACTATGGTAATACTTTAATATAATTTCTATTAAAAACCTGTAGGTCATGTATTTAAATATATTTGTAATTGCACATTTGTAATGATGAATGATATTATTAAACTTAATATAATACACACTACAGTTAAAATTATAATCAAGTACTTTACATGTGCTTTAGTATGTTAGTCAACATCTCAAAATAAGTGTACTTCATTAAAGCATAACAACAACAAATATTAAAACAATGATTTTAAATGTACTTTAATTAAAGTAAAATTAGAATTTGTATTACAAAGTGTACTTTTTAAAAACAATAAGTCTACTTAAGTGTGTTAAGTAACAGTCGTGAAAGTGAACTCTAAGGATACTTAACTGACCTTTTATTTCATTAACATTATATTATCTTCAAGTACTAAGTACACTTCTTTATCACAGTTTATTATAATTGATTTATTTTCCACAGCCATTTAGGACTAATACACCTTGAGATGAGATTTACCTGAACTGTATATTTGTCACTCCTCTATAGGTTTCTCTTGTGTCACAGTCAGAGCAGTTGAAGGCGATGTCCAGCTGCGAAAATTAAACAAGATCATGTTCACAGGATCTCCCTTAAGGTCAACAGCTTACATGTACTGAATATGTTGTTGCTGGTTTTATGTATAAAATGGCTGCTCTAGTCAATAAAACTGGCACTGACATTTATTCATTCATAAATCACGGGAAGCACTTACAACTCCAGCAACCTCAGCGTACATGTGCTCGTACTGCTGTGAGGTTGTGTTGAGGAGAGCGTCGCTGAAGACGCGGTTGTTGATCTCCATGCAGAGGGAGAATGAGTACAGGGGTGAAGGGTAGGTCTGTGGCTCTGCCTGGAGGCCCTCCAGAATTTTTAAAAGACTGTAGGGCTCAGCACCTAGAAACATAAAATGATTGTTCATTGCCATGTGTGTGTGTGTGTGTGTCCTGGTATTACATTACGGGCACCAATATCCCCACAAGGATAGTAATACCAGTAAATTTTGACCTTGTGGGGACATTTTTTGGACATTTTTAATTCAGCTCATGTCAGTGTCAGATCATGACCTTTGACATCTAAATTCAAAAATGTTTCAAATCAAAATAAGTGTATTTTTAACTATTCAAGACTACTGACACTAGTTTCAAATTTGATACGAAAAGAGTACCTACAGTATAATGCTGAATTTTATTTATTTATTTATTTAGAAATGTATCTAAAATGCATTGATATCAGACATTTCGTAAATACAAATAGCATATGATGTTATATAATTTTTTTTTCCTTACAAAAACTCAAAACTGTTTTACTCTTATGTTATTTTATAATACTCACATTATTGATTTTCCAACTTTGTTGGCACACAAAATTCTTTACAATAAGGTTCCATTATTTAATGCATTAACATTAACAATTTATTTGTTACAGTGAATCTGTTACAAAATACATTTGTTACGGTATTTATTAATCTTTGTTAACGTTAGTTAATAAAAATTCAACTGTTCATTGTTAACTAACATTCATGCAACTTTTGATAATAGATCATAAATGTTAGAATCAACATTAAGTAAGATTAATAAATGCTTTAGAAGTATTTTCATTGTTAGTTTATGCTAGCTACTGTAGTTAACTAATGTTAACAAATGGCCCCTTATTGTAAAGTGTTGCCATTTTAGCACATTTCTCTTACTTTTTTCTTGATTTGAGTTCTTGATTAATTTATTTGTCCGAGTACGATCTGTGTTTGTTACAAACACTTTTTTTCATAGTATATTAAGGCATATAGCCTATATTATCATTTACAAAAAGAACAGATGTGAATGTTTCAAGTATTAAACTAATATGCATTTCTACAAACTACATGATTATGAGAGTTACTGAATGAAATGACAAAAAAAGAGAGCATGAGTTATATGAACTCAGTTTGTTATTTCTATAGTGAAATCCTCAAGATGTTTGGTTAAATGCAAAAGTCATATAACTTACCTGTTGCAGAGAACAGCAAGCAGAAGAGTGCAGCCCCAGTATAGTATAATGTAATGTGCCTCATCCTGAAGAAAGTGAAATGGGAATTAAATTGACTGAATGATATTCCTCTGGCTGAAGAGCTTCTGTAATAGTCTCTAGAGAGGTGCTGATGGTAAATGAAGCGTGATCATTTATTTGCACAGCTTTTATCCAGAGACAGAATGTCAGCTGTCAATCAGTCGTGGATGGAGGCTATTAAAGTTCATTTTAAGTGCTTAGAGAAAATGTTGACAGGAAAAAAAATGTTTTACCATATGGTTACATATTCAGTTTTTTGGTTAGCCTATTTGTTATAACATGTTCTAGTCACATTTTTAATATGTTGTTTTAATATTATTTTAATTGTTGTTTTAATATTGTAGAGTTTATTTTAGTAAATATTCTGAGAGTTGTTTTGAATTTAACACATGAATTAAGTGAATTTATGAACTTTACTATATCATATGTTTTTGGGTTTATTAAATATGTTGCTGAATAATTGTTAATAATAAAAAAGAATAAAGAAAAGAATCTCTAGGTATCTAAATGACATGTTTAAGTGTCCTACTTTAGCCAACCTGAATTCACCCATATTTAACACATATATAGCTCTTCTCCTCCAGGGGGCGTTGATACTCAGAAGACGCCTTCAAATCTCAAGACTTTGTAATCGTTTAAATCTATTATGACCCTTAAATGTTTCAGGATTAGTACTTGACTTATTTATAAAAATCTGCACAATCTCTATGAAAATGATTAAGTGAATCTTTTGACTTTTATAATGGTCTCATACTGTAATCTGAAACAACATATGATTGGCACATCCTGACCAGTGTTGAGCACTTGGGTAAAATATAGCGTGTGACAACACCTTTAAAATGGGATAACTGTTATTTATATATTTTGACATTTGATATTCAGCATCGCATATCTATATGTCTCGGTTAATAATTTAGTTTCGACCACTAAATTAGACCACGCCCCCTATACAAACCCCGCCCTCCGATGACACGCAGCCTTTGAAGCACACGAGAGGAGTCCCGTACAGTAACAGATATACTCGATATTTCTCACAACACTTATTTCAGTGATATGTCTCAGCCAGGGATATTTTATATGCGGCATCCAAAAAAGTTTACAGCATCATTAAGATTAATCTTATTTTTTAATCCTGTTATCAATTGCTAATACCCTCTTAATAACACTTGTAGTAGCAACGTAATAATTTGTAACACTAGGAACTTCGTAGCGAGCAGTGTTTCTGCCTGGACTGTAAACTGAGGCGGAAGACACGTGTACTTGTGCCGGATGTAAACACAACTACCACGTGCTCAAGTGACTGTGCCTGACACATGGCCTCACTCCCAGCAGGCAGCGGGTGATCTGTGCGCATGTTTATTGGGCTCATAAGAGGCTGTTTTGGAAGGACAGCTCCATGAATGCGATCCACTGAACCCGAGACACGGTTTGAGGTAAGACACATTTTGAACTGGGATGATTTTATTTTTAATGGCTAGTGATATACTCACTGATTGATTGTACAGGTCCAGTCATGGCAGGCAGCAGAGGTCGGGGCAGGAGCCAGTTTACCTTCAATGTGGACGCGCTGGGGTTTGGGAGGGGTGATGCCTTACCCACTTCTGCACATACACCTTCTCCTCTTTTTCCTGTGAGTGTTTAATGTCTTTACATTGTAATATAACTTCATTGGTTGCTATTACACATATATTATACTATAAATGTCTTATTATTGGTTTGTAAAAACAAATTATTCTGAGAAAAGCTTTGGTTTTGTTTGAGTTTTTCTTTTTTGAAAGTGTGGTTTAACTGTCCAAAACAAAAACATTATATTTAGTAGCTTATCAGTGGGGACTATCTCAGACAATTAAGACAATCAATTTATGCCATTTACCTTTCTTTCTTTCTTTCTTTCTTTCTTTCTTTCTTTCTTTCTTTCTTTCACAAAAAGAGATATTTGGTGTATGCTGCTTTGGTCCTTTTTTGAGTTTGGCAGTAATAATTTAATAATTTAATATATTTTAATTGTTATCTAATTACTTTTTATTTTAAAATTAATATTTTTATTTATACTATTTTTCCTTTAGCCTATGCTATTTAGGCCATTTACTTATATGACTTTCTTTCTTTCTTTTAAACGCAAAAGGACACAATTTTTTTTATTATTATTTAACAATTTTTTATTTATTATTTTTAGAATAATTTTAATTACTTTTTTTTTTTCATTTACCCTCATGACTTTCTTTAAAAAATAATTAGTTAATATTATTTAATATAAATAATCATATTATTTTTCATTCAGCCTATGCAGTTTAAGCCAGTACCTCTGCATACAGGAGAAGAGGTGGACTATATGCTCGCTCTTAAGCAGGAGCTGAGAGCCTCCAGCAAGAACCTGCCGTTCCACATAAAAGCAGCCAGAGCAAAGACAGGTAAGACTGGTAGAGGCGACGTGTGGGTGATACATTGGTGTATAAAGAGTGGCTGGTTCTGAGCACAAAGGATGAAGATCCAGCATGACTTGGAGAACGAGGTCCTGCAGTCTCCTGGATTTGCATTTGAACTGTCAGCAAAACATTCAAAGCCAACGACCCATCAGGCATTGACTGTTGAAGATCAGGTTTGAACGGCTCTCTTTATTGTTTTCTTTTTTAGATGTGGCTCGTTACTCTGATAAATATCAAAACGGAGAGTCGAAGAACAACTGCATTGAATGGAGCCCAGGTGAGTACTATAAGTACAATTCTTTAGTTACTGTGCCACAGCTGACTTGTTTTATAGTCAAATGATTTTAAAAGTCAGTTCTCTATATTAAAAATATTCAATTTCATTCCAGACTGGAGCCGAATGCCAAAAGAGCTTTGCATTAAAGTACGGAAACCCCGGAAAACAGGTGAAAGAAACTCTATTATTATCATTACACTCTTGATACTAATGCTAATACAGTACATGTTATAATATGAGTAAACCACGTTTTTCAATACTTCTGTTCTGCTCCATTTTACGTCATAGGTGCCAAGCCACAACTCACAAGAAAACCAAAAGTAGCTGCTGGTAAAGAAGAGGTTCTCCAAAAACTAGAGGTATGAGTTCACAGAAAACATCATGTTTTCTTGCTGTTTAATGTGTATGCAGCACATTAGTAATGCTAATATTGTGGAATGACATTTAGACACTTGAGAAAAGAGAAGAAGAGCAGCATTCTGAGGAAGAGGAGGGTGAAGAGAAGAAGAAACAGAATGAGGAGGAGGAGGAGCCAGATGTAGATCAAGACTATGATGAAGAGGAGCTTGAAGATGTAAGAAGAAAATATCAGGATTTAATAGAAAACATACATTCTTTGTGGTGTTGTCATATGTATATGATATTTTTTTTACTTTCCTTTTCTGAAACACTAAAGGAGATTTTTGTTGTATGCTGCTTTAGTTCTTTGGCAGTATAAATCACTATTACTTTTCAATGCATGGAAAAAGTGTCTTAGCCTTATTGCAAAATATTTTTTTTTGTGTGTGTTCCTCAGAGCAAATAAAGTAATATAGTTTGTAATGAGTGGCAGAAATCTCATTTTTTGATAATTGTCCTTTTTTAAATATCCTAGCAACTTAGCAAAGCATTTCTAACAGCAGAATATGTGTGCTGTGTTTCAGGAGACAGACTACATCATGTCTTACTTTGACAACGGAGAGGATTTCGGAGCAAATAGTGATGACAATATGGATGAAGCTGTCTACTAATGTATTTAAGAGGCATTTTATTTAAAGCTCTTCTCACTGAATATTTCTATGAGTGAGACTGAAAGTATATATTTCAAGAAGAAGTGTCTTAATTCATGTGCTATCTTGACACACACTGAATCTGATTGTGACTGACTAATATTGTTAAGATCCAGAGAGGCAGTGCTGCTACTAAAGATGCTGTTCTGGGCTTTCTAAAAACTGCTTCACATAAACAGATCATGATCGATACAGATACTGCTGCTATTCCAACAGTGCTGGGGGATGTTGCTCAGAGATAGTCTGCTTTTAATTTCTGGTTTATTACTGGAATTGGAAAGCTCTGTTTAAAAAGGCAGTGCACAGAAGCCATCATTCCTTTTTGTCAGACAGAGAGGACACTACAGACCGTTTACCTGCATATTTAATGCATCTCATGTTTACACCTGATAATGCCTTGAATTGTGAATGACACCTGTAAAAGAGTGACTTCATCTGTTTTAAGCTTGTGTGTGTGTGTGTGTGATAAATATTAGGGAAAAATTAATTAATGGTACAGAAAATTTTGTTTTTAGGCAGCATGTGAAGTCATCCGATGCATTTTTATTCTGTAGTTTGACAGACCCAGTCTTTATTCACTTCCATAATATGAAAAATAACAGTTTAGAGTGGCCGATCTTACAAATTTTGCCTTTTGTGTTCCACAGAAGAATGAAAGTCATGTGTTTATTATAAATGTGAGTAATTGAGGACATTTTCATGTGAGCTATTTCTTTAAGAGTAGAGTTTTTCTTATGTATCATCAGGAAGCCAGCAGGTGGCGATATTTCTCTTCAGTGTATGAACTGTAACTAATATGAGCTCTTACAATAAATCACCTGATTACAGAGCTTTAACTAACCAGTGTTTTACAGTGCAGGCAAGATTTTACAAAGAAGCAATATAAAAATAACATAAGCTTTAGTGCTTTCATTTCAGAACTGCACATGCTGGACTTTACAAAACGTCAACTTGTTACGTCTTTGTATGCTATTTTATTTGATAAAATATTTGTCTGGAAGCCCAACATTTTTTTCATTATTCAGTTGAAATGCATGCTATAGGGTGTGTTTAGTGCAGTGATATTCATCATATTTTACTGCATCGTTCCTCAGTGACAGATTTATGCTCTTTGTGCAGCAACATTCTGCAGAGCTAAAAGTTCAGCTAAAAAATATCAGCTTCCCTCTAACATTAAACTTAACCTGTTATCTGTCGGTTCCACTTTTTGAGCATAGGCCCAAAAATAACATTTCCAACTTAAATTGTTATAAATTTTGAATGCTTTGGAGCAGAGACTTAAGGTTGGTCTCTGTTTAAAGAAGACACTTGGCAGATACTGTAAGTAATGGCAAGTAAAAAAAGGAAATATACAATATAACAATGACAATAGCTGCAAACTAGTAATGGAATAATAATAAAAATAAGGTTTATGTATATACACTTACATAAATCTATATAACAGACACTTGTCAAGACAAAATGAAGAAAAAAAAAACTGGAATGTATGTACAGTGACGTCTTTGAGGTCTGAGGTTTTACAAAGTGTTAAATCAGATGTGCTCCATTTCGGTGGACTGAAATCAGTGAAATGTAAAAGAAAAACAACTGACGTGCTGCATGGGGTTATAATCATAGAAACTGAGGCGCATGCATTTGTTAGAAACCTCTGACTCAAACTGATCCATTTCTCAATGAACTGACCTCTTTAGCTCTTATAGGCTGTGCATGCATTGCATGACTTACATTGGCCCCTGCACGCAGTTGTATATACACACACCTACAGCGTGCAAAATATGCATGCAGCATTTTCCATCAGGACCTGACAAAAACATGTTATTCAATGTATGCCACACACCATGAAGGACAGGGGTGGGAACAAACTATAAGGCAACAAACTGAAGCAAACTCAGATGTGTCACCTGCACCTCCCCCCTCTCAGTGCTGTGAGCTATAGCACAACTGAGACATAAACAAACGCCAGTCTAGAGACACGGGATATCTAGTTTACTTATTGAATGCCTTTGTACCAGCATGTGACTGTGTTGAATAAACAGATATGGAGCACTGCTTATAGCAAAGATAAATGCCTGCAGCCCTGAAGGTGATAAATGCACATTTGACATAAACTGTATTACTGTACTAATACTGTATTTTTAATTGGAACAGTTTTTTGAACTTCTGGTCAAAATCTTTTTACAAATCTAAGAAAAATTCTGCATATGTTTGATAAGTATGATAATGAGAATATAGAGCTTATATTCGAGGAGGAAAAAAAAAAAAGTCAGTTTTATACAAAGGCCCAAACAGAGCAAAATATGCAATTTGATGCAGATGATATTAATATGGCCACAAAGTAAGATAAATTTCTCATAGCTTGTACTGTAAATCAATGTCAGTTGTCACTCTCATGTCTTAAGATGTTTATATGCTTAGTTTTATGATCAAAGCTCTTTAATTGCACAAAATGGTGTATATATGGATAATTAAGTTCCTTTAATCCAGTAAATGTTCATCTTGAAATATTAATAACTATCTAAAAGATATTCTTAATTTACTTTCTAAAATCTTTGGAGATTTCACAGAAAAAAAAGACACATGAACCACGACAATTATACTAAAAGGCCTTTTACTTGTTCATTAAGTATAAATTATCAGTCAGACAAAAGAAGGGAGTAGATTGTGTACAACAGATTTTTCAGGAATGTTTTGATCCTATTAATAATTCAGAGGTCTTTGCATATTAAATATGACACAGTAGGCTTTATATGGTTAAGCTTTGCATCTGATTGGTTGTTTTCCATGTTAAAACTCCTACATAATGTCTATGTCATAAATCACAAGGTTATGCATTACCCATTTTTTGCTTTCATTAAATATACCCTTCATTTTTATCAATGAAAGTTGTTTGGCTGACTCATTTTTAGGCCCAAATGATAGCTGATAAAGTCTGCAAATGAGAGCAGGACCAAACTGTGTTGGAGTGAGGCAGGGGTCTGTGAATTTATCGCTTCCAACAGCTCCCATATATTTCACAACCATTCGCCCACCCTGTCAGCAAGCTTAACGTGGAGGATCCCAAAAATATGTCTCGGTATGCCATGCATGGCATTTCTTAAGCACACGTACTGCAGGCGGCTTTGACAAGGAAGAATTGTAGAGTTTCTCCATTAGTAAGACTCATGGGTACTAAATGATGTTTCTTGGCTATCTGGTTACGTAAATAGGTGAAACTGCTTGTTGACAACATGTGTGAACGTGTACGTGTGTTTGTGTGACTTCCTCCTCTGCAGAAGCCTTGCTGTGTACTCAGTGTGCTTTTGTGGTGAGACAGAGAGAACACGGTGTACTCCCACAAAACGTAAGTGTTTCACATATGAACACGTCATTTTGGCTGTGTTCATCTCACTTGCCTGATGTCAACTGACCAGATGTTGACTGCTATTTGTTTGGTACATAAAACCAAATGCTTTGAATGTCAGAAATGACAAGCAGGATGCACATAAAAGTGAAGTAAACTCACACAACATGTTCTGTAGGTCAGTATCAAGCTAAATGCTGATGCTAAAGATAACAAACCCCACATATATGTGATCTGCACTGTTTAACCTCCCAGTTCACTTAACAGCCATGCAGTGTCAGCGTCACTCATTTCAACATGACAGATTGCCACCAAAACTTGGATCAAGTTCCCAGGGCGGTACTGTAACACCATATGTAGCTTTCTTTTGTTATAATAGGTGTATAATTGAAGGATTTGCGTTGGCGAGACACTGTCTACTCTCCCATTGGTTGTCGGCGCATCACGTTGCTGCTCATTTACATGAATGTAAATTATGGCAACACTACCAAAATTGTTAGACGTGAAAATTAAAATCAATCATTGTAATTTATTATGCATCAATGAAGGCACAAAATATAATATGCTAAATGAATAACACCTTGTGAAAAAAGAAGCGCACTTAATTGTATTCAGTGTGCACTTGAAATAAAAGGCCACTTAAGTGCACATAAAGAGAGTTCACTTTCATGACTGTTTCTTAACACATTTAGGTCCGGTTTTATAGACAGGGTTTAGCCTAAGCCAGGATTAGGCCATAGTTCAATTAGGACATTTAAGTAATTTTTATAAACATGCCTTTAAAAAAAGCATTACTGGTGTGCATCTTAAGACTAAACAAAGGCACTGACATGTTTTAAGATCAGTCAGTGCAAGTTTCTTTCAGTTGAAACAGTTGCTCAGATTTATATTTTAGTCTAGGACTAGGCTTAAGCCTTGTCTGTGAAACCGGGGGTTAAATACACAAAATGCACTTTATAATAATGTCAGATTAGTAGATTTACTTTACCATACATTGTAAATCATCATGCATTAATAATCTTTTGTCGTGATTTAAAGAAGTACGCTTGTTCGATGTGTTGACTAACATCCCAAACACATGTAAAGCACTTGATTATAAATTAAACTGCAGTGTGTTACTTGATATTACATTTAACGTTTTTTATTAATAAGATATTTCATTAATTTATCATATTTTAAATGTTCTAAATTGCAACTTCATCATTAAAAATGTGTAATTATAAATATATTTGAATAAATGACATACGAGTTTCAATAGAAATGACATTACGTATATTTTAGTTTATCATAAATGCTTGTCAGTACGTTCAGACATATTTCAAAGACAATAGAAGTAATTATGAAATTGCACATAAAGATGTTCTTAAGTCCTACTTAAGTGGGTCAAAAATAAATATAAGTTTAAGTTTAAATATAAATTTAAACTATAATGCATTTAAATGACTTGCAATTAGCATGCAATAGAGTGTCAGAAAACACAATAAGTTCATAGTTAAGAATATTCTTTTAAAGATTTTGTTTTTGTTTTGCTCTTTTTAAAAGTATGCTTAAGTGTACTACTTCTTCACAAGGAATGGCATGGTTTTGAATCTCATGCTCTCAATGGCTAATACTTCACAGCACAAAATGCACTGTAGTCGGTTTGATAGTCAGATTTTCTTTTCTCTTACCTTGCATTATTTTGTTTGATGTACACTAGAGTACAGCAGTCATGTTTTGCTCTTTCTCGGTTAATCTTGTTGAAAAGGAAAATGAGGAGAAAAAATTAGTCGTTTGGATGTTTGCTTTGTCACTCTTGTCATCACCTGATGTTCTTGCCCCGAGGCCACTTTTAGTGAACTTCTATTACACGCACAAGTGAGCTTCATGGCAGAATGCCAAAATGAGGTCAGGATGAGCGGATTTAGACCATCATGCTGTGCTGCGTCAATCCCGTTAGCTAAACTGAGAGAGAGGATTCTGCTGCGGTGAGAAAGTGAAAGGCCTGGGAAATGGACCTCTCACGTGAGGTATGGCCAACACAGCAGTGTGAACGCCTGCACAAGCTTGTGCTCAGATTGAACTTTAATGTACTTTAATATCCTTTAAATGTACTTTAAGACAAGTGACAAGATCAGATCTCCTCGTCTGTTGCTACATCTGGCCTGAATTTGACCCTGTAAAGACTAAAGAGAGAAGCATGCTTGCAGATTTTGTTCAGGTAGTTTCTAATAGACAAAATAGTATAATTTTGACTGAAGAAGAACACAGTTTATGTTAATGTGCGCTGTATGGGTAACAATAAAAATGCACTGCATACTTGTGTTGCATTAGGAGTTTGCATTCTGATACACAACACAAGTATGTAGGAAATAAGTATACAAATGTAATATCTAACTAATATATAATTTTATTACATCTACTCTATATTATTTCATTTTATAATTTAAATAATTATATAAGTTTAAGTAAACAGCATACGTTTAAAAACAGCATTTGTTACACAAAAAAATACTTTAAAACAATATACTCTAATGTTTTCAGAGATTTAATTGCATGTTATTTACAATTAAAAGAAAATTAACTTTAGTTTAAATTTATATTACATGCAATTGAGTGTTTTTGATTCATAAGTAGGACTTAAGTACATCTTTATATGTAATTCCATAAGTATTTCTGTTGGTTAAAATGTACTGCTAAATGTACTGACAAGCATTTATGATAAAATATAATTAATGTACTCAATGTCATTTCTATTGCAACTTGTATGTCATGTATTTAAATTTATTTGTAATAACACATTTGTAATGAAGCTGCAAGTTAGTACATTTAAAATATATTTATTTTTAATGTAATATTGAAAAACACATTAGTTTAAATTCTAATCAAGTAATTTCCGTTAGTCGACACATCAGAATAAATGCACTGCTTTAAAGCATGAGAATAAATAAATAAATACTTAAAATGCACTTTAAATTTACATTTTTAATTTAACATTATTACAAAGTGCACTTTGTAAAATGTACTTAAGAGTGTTAACAAACCTATATGAAAGTGTCTCTTTAAGTACACTTAAGTAGCACTACAAGTGCACATTCAATACAGTTAAGTGCACTTCTTTTTCACAAGGGTATTTATGGACAATATTGTGTGTCACAGGTTTTGCAAAGCTCTCACAGCTATGAAGTCTTCCCTTCTTCTAACTCTGACTCTGATCACATGTTAGTCATGTGCTGCATCATTTCATTACCACAAGTAATCATCTGAATTTACTTTAGCAGAAACAAGTACCTTAACCAGAAACAAGTAAACCTACATTCCAAGGACTCCACCAAACCACAAAAGTTGTATGTTTTTGTACAGCAACCGCTTATCTACATTTATTTGCTGATTCTCAGAAAGCGGCTGTAACTCCTGACTCACATGGGAGAGCTGAGTCAGCGCCACCCTTTTCCTGCTTCCTCAGATCCAGGATCAGCCCTTCTATTGTGCTCAGAGGAAAGGTGAAGTACTGCAGTGTGCTTCCTCTGTTTGCATAGTTAACAGCTCTCACTTCCTCCTCACTAGGGATCTGATATTGATTCTATTCAGTGACACAATGTTCTTGTTACTGCAATAAACAGTCCAGTTAATGAAACTGAAGTAAAGCAATAAACAGTCACAGTGTGAGGAAAGCTTTGCCAGCACTGCTTTTTTCATTACTTGTTGGCAGCGTTAACAGGTAATTTAGTCATGACATATCAATTAGTAACAGGAACTCTGAAAGCACCACTAATAAGGAGAAGTAATATATATTTGGACAAATATTATAATTGCTATTGCTCATACTTGAGGATAGTGATTTGAATCAACTCCAAATTCCCAAGTATTGAACTTTAGTGCATGAGTTGTCCTGCACCATTTGTATGAACACAAATGATAACTCAAAATCTGTTTACAGTTGCAATAAGATTCAATTTCCACGTAGAACATCCCTTATTAAAAAAGTACTTATTATGGAAATATTATACTTTAAAATCAAGAATATAAGTGTAAATTAAATGTAATGTTTCTGGAGATTTAATTGCAAGCAATTACTAAGTATTATATTAATTAAATAAATATGCAGTAATTAAATATTATACTTTAAATCTATATCAAATGCAGTTAGCTGAACTTTAGAGTGGTTTTTGACCCACTTAAGTAGGACTTAAGTACATCTTATATGTAATTTCATAATTACTTCTATTGTTTTTGAAATATAGTTAAAGTGTTACTGCTTAATGTACTGGCAAGCATTTATGATGAACTAAAATAAGCTTTAATGTCATTTCTGCTAAAACTTGAATGTCATTTATTGAAATATTTCTGAAATTGCACATTTGTAATGAAGTTGCAATTCAGTGCATTTAAAATATGTTAACCTTCTTTGTCAAAACAGTGATTATTAAAACAATGATTTAAATATTTATTTAAAAGTAAACCTTTAAGTAACTTTAATTTTAAAGTTATAATTTCAAAGTGAACTTTAAAGCGTACTGAAGTGTGTTTAGAAACAGTCATGAAAGTGAACCCTCTTTAAGTGACTTTTTATTAAAAATGTGCTTCATGTTGTAACACTTGATTAAATAGATTTTATTACAATCAAAAAGCTCTCTAAGATAATTGCAGGTTTTCAGAGTAGCACTGTTTAGTTGCTTTGACCCATACTGTTATGAACCCTGGATGAAGGAACTTCTATAATGAACACTGAGTGCATTATCAGACTCATGGCACGATCCTCATATCTCAAAATTCTCGTGTTCGAAAAGCACAAAAATAATACTAGTTAGGGGAAAGCACGTGAAAGCATGGAGATGTGGTGATTGTTTGCGTCGAGCTCTCTGATTAGGGCACTGAAGGGGAATCAGCAGACTTCAGACTAAACACACAGCAGGAGACAGACGTAATCAAGGGCATTATGCGGCACATTATCTCTGGCTTTCTCACTCATGTCTTTGACCTTCCAGAATCCTAATTAAAGCTGTACTGCTGAAATGTTGACATATGTAGAGGCTTACTTCAGGAGAAAATAACACACTGCCCAGTGCCAAATATAGTACCAAAATCAACGTATTCAGTAAAACCAAAAAAAGGCATGTTCAATGCTTTCACTTCCTGGTTGTGTCACTGTCAGCTTAGTTCTTGCTGACAGTAGGGTTGTGATATATCATGACACTGTCCTCACACCAGGGCTTGTCAGCAGCTCATCAGTCTGTGGCGTAACACCTAAATGAAGCCACAAATGTTGCCAGTTGTTGCCGCTGTTTCTAATATTGGCTTGAAGGACTGAGTCATGGCTTATTCAGCAGCTGAGGTGACTGTGTGACCTGTGATCTGACTTTGAACATCACTGATTTCTGCATGAGTCTTTAAATTATGGAAATGAATGCAGATACCCAATGACAAGGTTTCTAAACTGGTGCATTGTTGCCCAAATATGGGTCGCAGGTCTGGTTTGATACAATGTCTAAAGGAATGAACATTGGCTGGAAATGTTCTCAGCCTCAGGCCATTCAAGTTGTAGAGTTTGTTTTTTCATCAGAACAGATTTGGAGAAATGTAGCATTACATCACTTGCTCACCAATAGATCCTCTGCAGTGAATGGGTGCCGTCAGAATGAGTGTCTAAACAGCTGATAAAAACATCACAATAATCCACAAGTAATCCACACCACTCCAGACCATAAATTAATGTCTTGCGAAGTGAAAATCTGCATGTTGGTTAGAAACAAGTCGTCTTAACTTCAAACTGTTGTTTCTGGACAAAATATGAGTCCATAATCCATAATAATGCTCATTTCATTGTAAAAGTCCATCTCCAGTTGTCCTCTCACATCAAAAATCCACCAATATATTAGTTTAGGAGGGTTTTGGACTCTTTTGGCTTGTAAATGGTGCTTGATTAACGCATATTTCTGTCAATATGTATTGACAAAGGCCAAATGACTTTTTCACTAAAGGAAGTAATATTATAAATAGAGGACCCGTATTTTAGCCAGAAGCAAACGCATTTTATTATGAACATGCACCTTTTTGCTTAATAAGATGTTAATTGATGGACTGGAGTGGTGTGGATTACTTGTGGATTATTGTGATGTTTTCATCGGCTGTTTGGACTCTCATTCTGACAGCACCCATTCACTGCAGAGCATCCATTGGTGAGCAAGTGATGTAATGCTAAATTTCTCCAAATCTGTTCAGATGAAGAAACAAACTCATCTACATCCTGGATGACCTGAGGGTGATTACAGCTTCAGCAATTTTTCATTTTCGCGTGAACTGTTCCTTTAAGAGTGGAGTCATGTCAGTGAATTGCAGGGAAAAATAGGTGCATGATGTGACTGTTTCTACTCTCCAGATCCTGTAACCCAGCCTTTCTGGATACAATTATGTGCTACTAATAGAAAGGTTGTGCTCTAGTCTTCGGCAGAGTGACCCAGAAACTGCTGAGTTATGTGATATCACACTCTTGCTGTCTCACTGTTGCTCACTTCAGCCACACACTCTGTGCCAAGGATTTCCCCAGCGTCTGCTGAACCCCTGTGACACCCGACAGATGCAGGCCCTGGGATCTCAAGCAGCCTAATGTCCTGACCTTTCAAAAGACACACTGAAAGAAAATACATTTCATTACTCTGGTGCTGTTTAAAAACGTCCCAGGATGCACCTGAACTTGGCTGAGTGAGCCAAACTATAATCTGAAAGGGTAACGACTTAAAAGATAAAATATAAGGAAGTTTATTTTTGTTTAACATGTTTGTGGTCATCACACAATTCCCATGCTTCCCTTTGTGTTATTTCATGATCTTTATAATTCTTCTGAAATGTCCAAAATAATCATAATAATAAAGATTAGGCATTTCCATGTTTGACTAACACTTTTGAACATCTAAAAACTTTTGAACAGCTTTTGAACACTGTAAAAAAAATTCTTTTTTTTTTTTTTTTGACATTGTGGGGACCGGCCTGCGGCAAAAAACTTATTAAAAATATCAAATTATATTTGTCTAAAAGTGTAACAATGCAAACAGGTTTTCTGTAAGGGGTAGGCTGACAATGACAATGGCTTTCTATCAAAATTCCACAAACTCCCTGCAGTTCCATCACAAACCTTTGGCTGGGAATCCCTGATCTATATTTTCCAAAGAGGACTGTCATTGCAATTGTAAGTTACTTTCAATAAAAAAAATAAATAAATAAATAAAAAACTGTTACTGTTCTATTTTAAACTGATTTGAATAGTTTGTGCATGCTTTCAAAAAAATTATAAACATACGTAAACTAGGATGATGGGCTCACTTTGAAGTTTGTGAACAGTGTTATTGCCTACCTCCTGTGCGTGGTTGTATCTCAGTGCATAGGCAGTACAGCACAGGTCAAGGTTGCTGAAAAGCTGATATTTCCTCTTTCTCAAAGTGTTTTTGCTCCACTGACTGTAAACAGAACATTCCGATCTCATGGGAGGAGTGTGTCTGCGGCCCAGAGCCGCTCCTGCACAGCAACACAGGCAATCGCAAAACATGTCTGTGTGCATTTCTGCAGCTCGTGCTGAGCCCTCCAGCTGTTTTGATCATTTCACGCATGAATTCTGACACACTGTGTCAATGGATTGGAAATAACACAGGCCTGTAATGATGCAATAATGAGTGTCTGTGCAACAGTCAAAGTTTGTCTAGTTGTTTACAACATTTTGTACGTTTTTTGTGACTTTTTGGAAACTGACTTTTCTTTAGTAGGTTTTATGTAACAAGTACATTAGGATACAATGTCTTTGTCAGCATACAGTGTTTTGAAAAATAAAAAATAAAACAACACTAACTGTGCTGATCTGGACAAACCCCATTTCCCTATATTTCATCAGTTTCTCTGCCGTTGTTTCAGTTCTCTGTTCCTGAATTTGTTGAGACAGCTATTTATATTTAACAACGTGTAATGTGACCTTCACTTCCCCATTTAAAACATTCAGCAAGTACCTAAGGTTGCTGTACAGGATAGATTGTGACATGTTGGTTTTAACAGAGAATTGAAACCATTTTAATGATTGTATACAGTATAAAACACAAAGCTACTGATATAAAACTTAAAACACACATACACTTCCGCTCATAAGTTTGGAGTCGGTAAGATTTTTTAAAGAAGTCTCTTCTGCTCAACAAGGCTGCATTTATTTGATCAAAAATACAGCAAAAACAGTAATTGGGAAATATTATTATTATGAATTTTAAATATTATGTTCTATTTTAATATGATTTAACACGCAATATATTTCTGAAGCTACTACTCAAGTCTTCAGTATCACATGATCCTATAAAAAATGAAAAACCTGATACATTTTTTCAGGATTCTTTCATCAAGTTCAAAAGAACTGAAATTGGAATCTTTTGTAACATTATACAAATATTTAATGTCACTTTTGATCAATTTAAAGCATCTTCTAAAAAAAAAGAAAGAATCTTTCCATGTTTATGTCTGATCCAAACTTCATTATGCCAAGATAGTGTGATGCTCCTTAAAAGGCCGACACCCGCATTTTACACAGAACAGGCGAGAGTCAGACAGGAGATTCTGGCACACGCTCACAGCGTGATCACAGCATGCTCAAAGTAATCCGCCAATCAGCAGGAGCGTGATCAGAGCCAGCCACCAATCAGACGCCAGAGACAGTTGGGCTGCTGTTGTGACTGATTGTACACAAATGTAGAGGAAGTAATGTTCTCAGCCTCAAGCAAGGGAAGGATGACGTGGGCGGGGGAAAAAACTGCCATTTGGCAGAATACAGGAAGTATGTGAGCGGGGAAATGGAACATTTAGTGGAATCTGTTGGTTTATCCAAATGTGCAAAGGTCAGAAGTGTGGCCTGATAAATTATGCCTGCTCTGTACATTTCTGGAATTATGGTATGCCAGGAATAATGTTTTCCTAGAAAATCGCTGATGTTTAATAATTTAGACAGATTTTTTTAATTAAAATAAAAGTAAATTGTAATATTATTATAATATTTAATATAATATTTTCAATCAATATATTGTATTTTAATAAATTAATTTATTTAATATATTTTAATTTATTTATTATGCTGGCAAGACAGTGATTTTTAGTGGATGTATGAAGTCAGTGTTCCTCAAGTTTCTCAAAAATGAACGATGAGCATGATCCATTAATAGACCACGACAACTATCGCAATACCCACACCGCAAAGATATATACTTTTTCTTGCCAAAATATATTTTAAATATATGCTAAATATATATGTTGTAATCAGTGAAGCTCAATGAAATTCAAAATATATTTAGTTTCAACCTTAATATACTAAAATATGTTATAAAATGTAAATATAATAATAATAATAAAAACAGAAGTGTTATTGGTTCCGCAAAGAGGCTTTCATTAAACAGTTCTTAAAAGAACCAATTTTTCTTAGTGTGAAGAATGTTTTAATAATCTAAAGAACCTTTTTTTCCACTATAAAGAGCCTTTTGTGGAATGGAAAGATTCCATTAATGTTCTTCGTGGAACTATAAATGCCAATAAAGTCCGATATTTCAGATGACTAAACCTCAGAAAACCTATTAAATCCGAAATCTTTATCATTTTCTCACACAAAATGGTGTTGAAAAAGGCCAAACATTCTTTCCAAGAGATTCCTTCTTTACAATGAGATTCATATTAAAATCGGACCTAACTGTTCTACTATATTTGATAGAACAAACAGTTAGATAACCAAATCCAAAAAAGGGTGGTGTGAGAGAAACCAAAAGAGAAAGAAGGAAGAGAAATGAAGGGAAATCATGAGCATGCATCAGGTGAATGAAAGCTTGCTGAACACTGGGCTCAACCAATGAGAACATGCATGATTATGTGTTTTAGCCAATCAAAGGAAGGCACAGTTATGCTAGGCAGCCGGCTAAGAAAGCTGCCGTCATGAGCTTACTATGTGGGAATTTTGAAGCTGAATACATGCAACGTTAAATAGAGTGGGACTTTTTGGTCAGACCAAGTGTAAAGTGAAAATGAGTTGCCTTTGAAGACTTCTTAGAATTCCCACTCAAGTTCAGTCATCCACTGAGACAGACCGGAGCCAGCAGATGAAACTGAAATTGTGGTTGAAATGGCTTATTCTGTCTATTAACCCTATTAGCACATATTGACCTCAGATTCTGACTCTGAGAGTTGACACTAAAACTGTTCCTCAAAATCTTTCTTGCGTTTGAACAGTGGAGTTTGTTTTATTTTTTCTGCCTGTAATACTGCCAAGTACGGCCAGGGTTCAGGCATACCAGAGTCAGGAGGCTGGGAAAGCCATATTTGGCCTGGCTAGGCTGCCAAAACGAACACTGATTGTTTTAGGAAAGATTTTTCAGTTCGCCGTTTACCGTTTGGACTGCATAATGCACCTAATGCTTAGAGTATGACAATAACTACTCACTACTTTATTTCCTAAATACCTGTTAATGTTTGGTCTGGATTGAACTTTATTACAATTACCTGTTCTAGATTAAACCATATAACACTTTTCAAAAACATTTTAGTGTATACTAGGTCTGTCTTAAAATAAAACTAATGTGTAAGAGATACAAGATATCAGATGGAAACTCTATATGGGAACCACAACATTCTTAGTTTTCTTTAACCATCTTTAAACTATCAGCTCAGTGAATACCTGCTCTGATATTGTTCTCAATTTAAGAATGACTAATGTAATAAAGTTTTTATTGTGTCGGAGGAATTCATGACTACTCAACTACCCACTTCATTTAGTTATAAACTGAGTGGTTCTCGTATAGGGTGGCTGACTAATTTCTTCCTGATTGGCTGGAGGGCTCAAGCATGCATATCCTCTCCAGTCAGTTTGCACATGGCTTATTGCTCTCTACTTGCATATTTAGTTCCAGTTCACACTTACCTGTAATGAATTATTAACACAGTGGTTCGGTTTAGTCAGAAGCTCAGGTAAGAGGACGCTCTCGCAGGAGTGTGATGTTACATTATGACGCACTAGCACATGGTGAAACTACAAAAGCTATAAGAAGCAGGTGTAAAGGTATAGCTTTACATATAATTTACTGATTGGAACTGAACACTCTAACATCTCTTCATCTAATTAATAGACAAATTATTTAGTCTGAGAGGCTTTCATCAGAACTGTATTACTAAAATGAAATCAATATTAGTCAGTTTTAGAGGCTAAACTTTATCAAACAGAAATCATCTCTGAAAATTTTAAAACATGGCAAAACTGTAGTGTACCAGCCATCCCTTTATTGGCTAAGCAAATAATACCAATGCTAGTTAAAAACCACA